>PVIW01008245.1:0-51967 GCA_004026585.1 Noctilio leporinus
AAAGTTTTTTGATCCAATCATCCACTGATGGGCACTTAGGCTGTTTCCAGCACTTGGCTATTGTAAATAGTGCCGCTATGAACATAGGTGTGCATAGGTTCTTATGAATTGGTGTTTCAGGATTCTTTGGGTATAGTCCAAGTAGTGGAATTGCTGGATCAAAAGGCAGTTCCATTTTTAGTTTTTTAAGGACACCCCAGACTGTTTTCCACAGTGGCTGCACCAGCCTGCGTTCCCACCAACAGTGTATGAGGGTTCCCTTTGCCCTGCATCCTCGCCAACACTTGTTTGTTGATTTGCTGATGATTGCCATTCTGACAGGTGTGAGGTGGCATCTTAGGTGGTTTTAATTTGCATCTCTCTGATGACTAGCGATGTTGGGCATTCTTTCATATGCCTCTGGGCCCTTTGTATAACTTCCTAAAAATATGGAACACTTCACGAATTTGTGTGTCATCCTTGCGCAGGGACCATGCTAATCTTCTCTGTATCGTTCCAATTTTAGTATATGTGCTGCTGAAGCGAGCACTAAATAAAATCTTTTAAAAAATATGTGAACAGTAAAAAGCAAGCCTTTTTATTATATCAATAAATGTTTGAACTTACAAAAATGAGGAAGTGTATTAATAATGAAGGTTATTCTTTCAAGTGTATGATATGTACCTACTACATTTTGTACAGCAAAGCACCCCAATAATTTGGAAATATTTTCCATGATTAAAAACAATTATTCCTACAAAGAAAAAAGAAGTGAAAAACAAAGAAAAAACAATTATTCCAAAAAAGAATTATTCCATAAAGCAAAAATTAGTTGTTATTCAAGGAGTGAAAGTGGGTGACATTGTAACACATATCTAAAGACATATCAGTAGTATGTACACATCTGCAAAAATGCTCATTATAAATCATTAGGGAAATGCAACTAAAACAACAGAGAGCATGATGAACATATAAAAAGGAGCCAGAGTTGCTAAAAACACACATCAAGGTTTTGTTAGATGGGAGAAACAACCTTCACACGTTATGAGTAAGAATGTACAAAGGAACAATTAGTTTAGATGGTAATTTGTTAGGTTCTTCAAATTGAAACTTTAAATTCTGAGCAATGTACATAACGTCAACATACAAAATTAAACTCAAGCCCTGGCTGGTGGTTCAGTGGATAGGTGCCAGCCTGCAAACCCAAAGGTCGCTGGTTGTCCCAGTAAGGGCACATAACAGGTTGCAAGCCAGGTCTCCAGCCAGGTGAAAGGCAAACCATACATTGATGTTTCTCTCCCTCTTTGCCTCCTTTCCTTCCCCTCTCTGTAAAAATAGTAACTTTTTTAAAATCTAAAAAAAAAAAAAAAAAAAATTAAACTCAGAGGTTTCCTAGGTTTTCTAGGTATCATTATACTGCCAAAATAAGTAATTTGTCCCCTCAAAATACATTTGCACAGTGCAACTTCTCAAAGTCAAAAGGGTATAAACTTATGGTTAGAGATCTCCCATGTTCACTTCACACTTGAAGCCAAAGGGAATGGCTAGAAAGCAAATATTTTTCCAAACATTCTTACCTTGTAGGAACTTAGTCATTGTGAATTCTTTGATGAAACAAAAACCATGGCTACTAGTAAGAGATTTCTATTGAGGCATATCCACAGACTCAAAAGCTATTTCCAGGGCTACTGCCTGCTGCTTCCCTGGCTGCACATCTTGGGGATCCTTACAGTTTAGGAGGAAGTGAAAAAAGGCATGGACATAACTCTAGAAGGAGCTTGCACTGATATCCTTTGTTTTGGGGGTTTTTAATCTCTCTTCTGAGAGCAAGAATCTTAGGGGTGTGCTTCATCAGAATATTCATCAGCTTTCAAGGATGACCTCACACCACTTTCACTTGCTATGCATGTAAAGAGTGAGGAAATGGTAAAGTATTTAGTAGAGAGAGGTGTAAAAGTCGGTAACTTGAAAATCTTTCCAATAAATGTGGCATTGATGATCCATGGCCTGCCTCAGATGCTGAGGACTTTGGTTATCATACCAAGGGAGAAGCAACAAAGCGAGAAATTTTTTAAAAAGTTAAAATTCCATCATTAATAGTTATATAAGAGGAAGATACAGAAGCACCATGGGATTCAGAGAGTTTCTCTGAAAGTCCTCCACAAAAGGATGTTCACCATTTATCTGAAGCTGAAGATCAAAGAGGAAAAATTATACTAAATGGACAAGTAGAAGGACAGATAAAAATGAGAAATCCTTATAGCATAAGATTCTCCTAAAAAGATCTTGTTTAAAGCCTACCATTGAAATGAATGATCCTCCTCCTAAAAAGGAAGTAGAAATTAATTTTGTACAAACATCCAGATCAGATTTGTCAGCAAGACTAGACTTAAAAGTGACATCAGAGAAAGAGCAAGAAAAGCCTGATAGAAGTGAAAATAACCAACCACAGGTTTCTGAGTTATGAAAAAGAAAAAAAATCTGTTGTGGAAGACCACATACTACAGGGCGAGATTGCCAAGCTAAAGCTGGAAGTAGACAGAGTAAATAAATATCAGGATCAGGAAATGGAAAAAATATATAGATTGAGGACATTGCAATTATCAAAGAAAATAATGACCTTCTTTAAAAGAGAATAAAACTGAAAGAGGAAATATTTACATAAACAATATCCCAATATAACGAGCTGCCCAATATCCGCAGAACTGAAACAACAATACTAAAGTCTAAACTGAAGGTGGAAAAACAAAAAAGAGAGTGAGTGGAAATAGAAGTTGAATCATACCTATCTAGACTAGCTACTGCTATACAGGATCATGAGCAAAATCAGACATCAAAAAAAGATCTGCAACTTGATTTCCAGAGAGCAAGAGATGAGTGGATTCATTTACAGGACAAAATGAATTGCGGTATGTCTGACTTAAAACACAGAAATAAGGTGCTCTTTCAACTACTTTCTCAAGCTGATAGTAAATCAAATATCCTAGAACTCGAGCTTTAGCACACCCAAGATGGTCTCAGAGAAAAGACAATGGCTTTAGAAAATGTACAAAGAGACCTAAGTCAAACATACTATGAAAAGAAGGAGACTGAAACGCATGGTATCAAAAGGAACGAGATAAAGTGAATAACTACCTCGAAGAGCAGGGATCCTTGGAAGAGAAGTTATATTACCTACAAAGTGAAAATGCCTTGCTTCAACAACAGCTGGATGATGCTCACAACAAAGCTGACAAAAAAAAAAAAAACGACAATTAATATCCAAGATCAGCTTGAAGCTATCATAAAAATGCTTAAAGAAGCTTTCATGCGGAATGAAGGAAATCACAAGTTAATCAATAAATGTAATCACTTAAAAGAAAAAATGCATTAGTATAAAACCAGTAAAGCAGAAGGAGTTGTTGAAAGAGACATCATCAACAAGAACAGGCCGATACCCTGAAAAAAAAAAACAACCTGTATCAGAGGCTTCGCTGGAAGTTAATCTTATTGTACAACTTTAGTTAAGACACAGGAGATAAATAAGAAATTATATGAAATCAGCAGTCAATTGCAAGATGAAGACATAAACACAAGATGTGCTGAAATCCTAAGATGTGCCTGTTACACAGTGGGAGAAAGCCAGAATCCCCAACTCTGCAAACTGGGGATGTGAGTGGGGTGGGGTGAGGCTCAGTGGACTATCCTTGGTCCTTTTCTCACCAAGAAAATAAGAGGCTTTACCCAGATAGTGACTAAAAGGTTTACAGTACTAAGCAAAATTCTGTCAGTGGTCAGAACTGTTTACTGTACACGTTATGTCAAAGGGGATTTAAAATAGGGGGCAGCCATCAATCTCCCTGCTCCCCCAGATGGAAGTGCAGAGAGGGACTCATTTACTCCCCTGGATGGACATGAAGACAGACACATGGCCTGAGAACTCACCTGGTTTGAGAAGGGGGAAGTAAAGGGGGAAGGGAGACATACAGCCTTGAGCAGAGATAGGGAATTACCTGTGGTAATTAGAGTTAGGTCTGGCTGGTGGCACAGTGGATAGGGCACCAGCAAAAGAGATTACCGGATATGGCAGGAATTCAGAAAAAAACTCTTAAGTAGAGAACTAAGAGAAAGATGCAGCTAAACTTGAATATCAATCCAACAGAGCTTATTTGGCAGGATTAATTGATCAGGAGATTCAAAAGTCTGTTTGAAAACACCACGAGCGTATGAAGAGATTATGAAGAAAAAATGTACGATGTGAACTACAAATGGTAATTTATATACCGGATTCTTTACCTAGTAAAAAAGAAAGTGGTACTTCTACAGTGTAAACTCTCTCATAATGGAAATTACTGATAGAAGAAAAAGACTTCTCACCATCACTGCCAGGATAAGGCCATTCTCCAATGTGAACTCTTTGATGATAACAGAGAATACTGTTATAGGAAAAGGATTTCCCACATTCCCACATTCACTACACTCATAAGGCCTTTTTCCAGGAGAGTTGAAAAATTTCCCACAATCACTGCAGCAATAAGGCCATTCTTCTGTGTGAACCAGCTGATAATGAAGGTTTAAATGTTACAGATGGGGCCCTGGCTGGTAGCACAGTGGATAAGGCACTGGCCTGTGAACCCAAAGGTTGAAGGTTCGAGTCCCCATCCAGGGCACATAACAAGGTTGCAAACCGGGTCTCCAGTCAGGTCTGTGGCTGGAAGCAGGTGAAAAGCAACCATACATTGATGTCTCCTTCCCTCTCTACCTCTCTCTCTCCCCCTCTTTCTAAAAATAATGAAATAAAATATTTAAAAAAAATAAATGTTACAGATAAAAGACTTTCCACATTTACTGCCCTCATAAGGACTTCTGTGTGAACTAGTTGATGCTACTAACATGGGTGACTGCTACAGATAAAGGATGTCCTACATTGAGAGCACTCATAATGTCTACCTCCATTGTGAACTTGATAACAACAGATAGCCAAGTTACTGGTAAAAGAATTCCCAGCTTCATTGCACTCAAAAAGCATTATCAGCCCTGGCTGGTGGCTCAATGGAAAGATGCTAGCCTGCAAAACCAAAGATCACTGGTTCAATTTCCAGTCAGGGCACATAACCAGGTTGCAAGCCAGGTCTCCAGCCAGGTTTGTACCTGGAGGCAGGTGAAAGGCAACCATACACTGAAAAAAAAAGAAAGTGTTTATCCACTGGGAACACTTTAATGATGACAAAAGGCAGAGCTATTCACATGAGATTTCCCGTATTAACTGCACTCATAAGACTTGTCTACTGAATGAACTCGATAGTGTTGAATAAGGGCAGAGCTTTGTCTAAAACATTTCCCACATTCACTGCACTCATAAGGTCGTTCTCCAGTGTGAACTCTCTGATGAAAACGAAAGCCATTCCTATTGGAAAAAGATTTCCCACATTCACTGCACTTGTAAGGCCTTTCTCCAGTGTGAACTCTCTGATGAATACGAAGAACGGAACTACTAGTAAAAGATTTCCCACAATGATGGCAGTTATAAGGCCTTTCTCCAGTGTGAATTCTTAGATGACACCGAAGGTCAGAGCTATAGGTAAAACATTTCCCACATTCACTGCACTCATAAGGCCTTTCACCAGTGTGAACTCTGTGATGCTTACGAAGGGCAGAGCTCATAGTAAAAGATTTCCCACATTCACTGCATTTAAAAGGTCTTTCTCCAGTGTGGAGTCTCTGATGAGAACTAAAGTTTTCTTTCCTCTTAAAAGATTTCCCACATTGACCGCACTCATAAGGTTTTTCCCCAGCATGAACTCTCTGATGACAAATAAGGTAAGAACTACTTGTAAAACATTTCCCACATTCAGTGCACTCATAAGGCCTTTCTCCAGTGTGAACTCTCTGATGACAAATAAGGTAAGAACTACAGGTAAAAGATTTCCCACATTCACTGCACTCATAAGGCCTTTCCCCAGTATGAACTCTCTGATGACAATTAAAATGATATTTCCTTTTAAAAGATTTCCCACATTCACTGCACTGGTAAGGCTTTTCCTCAGTGTGAACTCTCTGATGATCATGAAGGGCAGAATTCCTGGTAAAAGATTTCCCACATTCAGTGCACTCATAAGGCCTTTCCCCTGTGTGAACTCTCTGATGACAATTAAAGTAATATACCCTCCTAAAAGATTTCCCACATTGACCGCACTCATAAGGCTTTTCTCCAGTATGAACTCTCTGATGGTCATGGAGGGAAGCACTACTGATAAAAGATTTCCCACATTCAAGGCACTCATAAGGTTTTTCTCCAGTATGAACTCTCTGATGATCATGAAGGGCAGAGCTACTGGTAAAATGTTTCCCACATTCACCACACTCATAAGGCTTTTCTCCAGTGTGAACTCGCTGATGGTAACGGAAGGCAGAGCTACTGGTAAAATGTTTCCCACATTCACCACACTCATAAGGCTTTTCTCCAGTGTGAACTCGCTGATGGTAACGGAAGGCAGAGCTACTGGTAAAAGATTTCCCACATTCAGTACACTCATAAGGCCTTTCTCCAGTGTGAACTCTCTGATGATAACAAAGGGCAGAGCTACTGGTAAAGAATTTTCCACATTCACTGCATTCATAAGGCCTTTCTCCAGTGTGAACTCTCTGATGACATTTAAAGTCATACTTCCTCTTAAAAGATTTCCCACATTCACCACACTCATAAGACTTTTCTCCAGTGAGAACTCCCTGATGATCATGGAGAACAGAGCTACTGGTGAAAGATTTCCCACATTCCACAAACTCATAAGGCCTTTCTCCAGTAAAAATTCTATGAGGATCACAGAGGGCAGAACTACCGGTAACAGATTTTCCATATTCACAGCATACAAAACACTCTCTTCTGGTAAGGAAATCTTGATCCTCAACAAACATGTGGTCACAGCTAACAACATTCTTGCATTCTCTTGGGGTGTTATAATACTGTGTACTTTGAAAACTCATTTCAGATGTAGAGATTTCCTTTCCCCTGTGCATGGTATGAGTAGCCAGTTGCTCGAGATGTTCTGAGCTGATGAGGAAGCGGTTTCCAACCTGAGTAGAGATACACGGCTTCTGTGACACATGGAAATTGCAGCTCTTTGCAACTGAGATTCTGTCCGCACTGCTTAGGAAACAATTCTCTTTTGTGTCCTGCTCCTGGTGCCCATGGCACTGTGCACTGAAATAAAATGGTTTTGCACATGCTCCACAGCTCAGCAGTGTCGGCCTCTGTTGTGTTCCCTGCTGGTCAACCAAAAGGAAAATGTCTCTCAAGACAGGTCCACAGCTCTCACAGGGGTGGCTCTTCTGGGAAGACAAAGCTGACTTGGGATCCACAGCCTGTGAGAATCTTACAGAAATATTCTGTCCAATGGGTGTCTCCACACCCTCTGCTCCACAGCAGCAACCTGAGCAAAAACAAACACTGGTGAAGTACATAGTGTCCTATAGGAAGGGGGTTTTCTCACCAGTAATTTCTATCTGTCACACCAAGACATGATTCTATGCAATGATTTTTAAGAAGTGAGACAGACTCTGAAAAATTAATGGTTGTACATTACTAGGGCGGTAAGCTCATTAAATAATGAGCACCTCATTAAACAAAGGACACTAGGATATGAAAGGATACAAGAAAAGCAGGGTTTAGCGCCAGTCTGCGAACCCAAAGGTCACTGGTTTGATTCCCCAGCCAGGGTACATAACCAGGTTGCAAGCCACATCTCCAGCCAGATTTGCAGCCAGAGGTGAAAGGCAACCATACATAGATTTCTCTCTCCTTCTCTGCCTCTCTCCCTACCCCCTCTCTAAAAATAATACAGAAAATAGGGAGGGAGGGAGGGAGGGAGGGAAAAGAAAAGCAGGGTTTACAAGTTGCCCCACTGCTGACAGCTTCCAGCAAGGGTCTTCCTGCTAGTGATGTAAGCCTGTGTAGAGGAATGTGAATGTGCCCAAAGCCATGAAAATCAACTATAGAGAGTAGAGTTTGTACAAGATTTGAACAGAAATATTTGTACATTTCAAGGTACAATAAACATTGACCAAAGTTGGAGAGCACACCAAAAAGTCTCCTCTGAAAAATGGTTGTGGTGTAGAGATTAGCCCTGGCTGGAAGTCAGAGCAGAAATAACTTTGAGCAGAGGCAAAGTGCACACATTAGGAAAGAACAAGTAGATTGAGGGGACTAGCAATGGTGACAAAGTACATACAGTTAAACAGAATAGGTTCCTCATTATTTCTTAACAAAGACATAGCATCAAATCCTCCCTAATTGCCATTTATCAATGCCAGACCCACTGTGAGCCTATTCTGTCATGGATTGACTCATGTCCCTTTTGCTATACACCAAAGACTCTTCCACTTTTCTCTCAGTTAAACAATTACGTAGAATACTGATGATACAACTAATAAGAGAAAATAGAAGAGATAAATAACTAGCACTGTCGTAGAACAACTCAGCACAAACTGACTAAAACAATCTATGAGAATGATGACAGGAAGATGGCAGAATAAAAATTACAAATATACAATGGCTGGTGGCTCAATGGATAGGCACCAGCCTGCAAACCCAAAGGTTGCTGAATCAATTCCCAGTCAGGGCACATAACCAGGTTGCAAGCCAGGTCTCCAGCCAGGTCTGTGGCTGGAGGCAGGTGAAAGGAAACCATACACTGATGTCTCTCTCCCTCTGCCTATGCTTCTCTCTAAAGATAATACATAAAATTTAATTAATTAAAATATTCTATTCATTATTTTCAGAGAGAGGCAAGGAGGGAAGAAGAAAGGGAGAGAAAAAAAAGAAACATCAATGTATGATTGCCTTTCACTTGCCTCCAGTTAAGGACCCGGCTGAAGTCCTGGCTTGCAACCTGGTTATGTGCCCTGGATGCGGAATCAAACTAGTGACCTTTAGATTTGCACACTAGCACCTTATCCACTGTGCCACCAGCTAGGGATTTTTTTTTTTTTAATCATTTATTTACTTATTTTTAATAAAATCTTAAAAAAAAAAAAAAAGTCCAACCCCCTTCAAACATAATTAGATAATTAAAATTAAAAAACATCCCACCCTGGCTGGTGGATCAGTGGATAAGGCACTGGCCTGCACACCCAAAGGTCTCAGGTTCGATTCCCCAGCCAGGCCACATAACCAGGTTGCAAGCCAGGTCTCCAGTCAGGTCTGTGGCTGGAGGCAGGTGAAAGGCAACCATACGTTGATGTCTCTCTCCCTGTCTCCCTTCCTCGCTCTCTAAAAGTAACAAAAATAAAATCTTTAAAACAGAACAAAACACCCAATATCCTGAGCCCTGGCTGGTAGCATAGTGGATAAGGCACTGGCCTGAGAACCCAAAGGTCATAGGTTCGATTCCCTAGCCAGGCCACATAACCAGGTTGCAAGCCAGGTCTCCAGCCAGGTCTCCAGCCAGGTCTGTGGCTGGAGGCAGGTGAAAGGCAGCCATACGTGCATGTCTCTCTCCCTCTCTGTCTCTCTCTCCTCCCCTCTCTCTAAAAATAATAAATAAAATCTTAAAAAACAAGGGGAAAAAAAAAAAAAACATCCCTTAAGCTCTGGCTGGTGTAACTCAGTGGATTGAGCACTGGCCTGCGAACCCAAGGGTTGCTGGTTTGATTTCCAGTCAGGGCACATAACCAAGTTGTAAACCAGGTCTCCAGCAGGTCCCCTGCTGAAGGCCGGTTAAAGATAACCATATATTGATGTTTTCATCCCTTTCTTCTTCCCCCCTTCCCCTTGCTCTAAAAATAATTAATAAAATCTTAAAACAAAACAAACAAAAAAGTCCCTTGAGAAAAGGGGGAAATCTTTAGGAGGCCAATTTCGCCAAAGAGCAATGAGTAAAGTATAAAACAAGAACTATACAGAATGAATTATGAGTTCAACTGGTTTAGCCAAAATGGTTAAATTCAAAAGACACAGATGAGAAATTCATTTCAAAGCCACTAGGCACATTCTACCATGGATTCTAGAGGCTTGTTTTATGAATGACCATGGCAACTGTTGTCACTGAGAACTTCAGGATTCCCTGTAATATCTGTGTACTCTCCACAAATTTCTCTTCAAAGGAACCTATAGAGTTTGTCTGCATGCTAATCAAGAGGAATTCCATCGGCCACAACATCATTTATGGAGGAGTTAACATCAGTATATGACCAGCAATCTCTGCCACCAGAGACTCCAATACAGATGGTTAAGTATTTACAAAACCTGGCCACTATGGACCCTACTCACTACTTTTACCTTAGTTCATAGGGCAGGAAGAAGAATGGTAATTAAAACTTGTCTTCAGCTCAAAATACATCACCTACCAAGCTCTCTTGTATCCACATGCAGGAAAAAACTACTCCTCAGCGTGGATGAGTAGGTTGAACACCAAATCCCAATACAAATGCAGGCCCAGGTTGTGGGCCAGGTCCTCAATTTGGGTTGTGCAACAGGCAACCAACTGATGTTTCTCTCCCACAACAATGTTTCTCTCCCTTTTTCTATCCCTCCATTCCTCTCTCTCAAAATAAATTAAAAATATTAAAAAACATTTATGAGCCCTGGCTGGTGGCACAGTGGTTAAGGTGCCGGCCTGCGAATCCAAAGGTCGCAGGTTCGATTCCCCAGCCAGGGCACATAACCAGGTTGCAAACCAGGTCTCCAGTCAGGTCTGTGGCTGGAGGCAGGTGAAGCACAACCATACATTGATGTCTCTCTCCCTCTCTGCCTCTCTCCCTTCCCCTCCTTCTAAAAATAATGAAATAAAATCTTAAAAAAAAAAAAAAAAAAATTATGGACACAAATAGGTTGAAAATAAAGTAGTGTAAAAAACATTCCATACAAATTAAACCAAAGAACGCAAGAGTAACTAAAATTCTATCAGACAAAACAGATAATCTTAAGCACTGTCACAAGAGAAAAAGGTCATCCTAAAATGATATAGCAATCTATTCATCAAGAGGAAAATAATTCCAATTACTATACATCTAAGTATTTCAATTACTATCCACAGAGCACCTAAGTACATTAAGCAAACAATATAAGATCTGAAGGCAGAAAGTGCAACGAAACAGTGGTAGACAACTGTTTCCCCCTTTCAACACAGGGTACATCTAACCAATTGCAAGCAATGAAGAATTAATGACATTCAAATATACTTTAAAGAAAACAGAACTAATCAATATACACAAAATACTTGATCCAGGCTTGGCTGGGTGGTTCAACTGACTGGAGAGTTGTCCAGTGCACCAAAAAATTGTAGGTCTCAGCCCCATTTGGGATACATCTTAGAGGCAACCAAGCAGTGCTCTTCTCTCACATTCATGTTTCTTTCTTTCTTTCTCAATCCCATCTGCTTGCTCCAACAGTCAATAAACATATGCACAGCTAAAGATTTTTTAAAAATTATATATATGTGTGTGTGTGTGTGTGTAAATGCCCTGGCTAGTTTGGCTCAGTGGATTGAGTGCTGACCTGCAAACCAAAGGGCTACCGGTTTGACTCCCAATCTGGGCACGTGCCTGGGTTGTGGGCCAGGTCCCCAGTTGGGGGCATCTGAGAGGCAACCACATACTGATGTTTCTGTCCTTCTCTTTCTCCCTCCCTTTCTCTCTCTAAAAACAAATAAATAGCACTGGCCTGTGAACTCAAAAGTTGCTGGCTCGATTCCCCAGCCAGGGCATATAACCAGGTTGCAAGCCAGGTCTCCAGCCAGGTCCTTAGCTGGAGGCAGGTAAAAGGCAACCATACATTGATATCTCTCTTCCTTTCTCCCTTCCCTTCTCTCTAAAAGAAATCAATAAAGTCTTTAAAAAAAAAAGTTTTTACTTTAATATTTAATATTATTCAATAAATAATATTTAATAAACAAAATTTAAAAGATTTTATTTATTATTTTTATAGAGAGGGGAAGGGAGAGAGGCAGAGAGGAAGAGAGATATCAATGTATGGTTGCCTTTCACCTGCCTCCAGCTACAGACCTCACTGGAGACCTGGCCTGCAACCTGGTTATGTGCCCTGGCTGGGAATCAAACCAGTGACTTTTGGGTTTGCAGGCTGGTGCCAATCCACTAAGCCACCAGCCAGGGCAAAACCTTAAATATATATATATATATGTAGAAATTATAAACAAGAATATAAAAAATGCTTTTCCTCACTAACCAATTAGAATATATTAGGCTTCTGGCAACATTATTGACCTCAAATCTTTCCCTATGACAGTTCAGTACAGCCGGTATTGGGGCTGCAAGGAGAAATGAAGGCAGGGCAAAAAAAAGCCTTGCCAGGTACAAGAGCAACAAAAACAACTGGGAAAGCAAATAGCGTAAACACAGACCACATGTGTGGACAGAGCAAACAATGAAGAATAAAGGGTACATGGGAAATGCAGAGCTCAGTCTAGATCACTGGTGAGATGAGGATGGTTTTTGTTTAAAAGTGAGAGTCAGTTTATTAAGGTTTGGGGCAATGAAGCAGAAAGAAGGACCCCTGGAGATAGGATCAGTGGTGATCAAAGACCAGCTGCAGCTGTCCATTGCTCCCTGGGTACAAGTTTGGCAAGATCCTTAGAGCTAAAGATAGAAGAAAAGTTCAACCCTTAGGAAA
This sequence comes from Noctilio leporinus, assembly GCA_004026585.1. Lineage (NCBI taxonomy): Eukaryota > Metazoa > Chordata > Mammalia > Chiroptera > Noctilionidae > Noctilio > Noctilio leporinus. Next base: position 12,584 of record PVIW01008245.1, read on the forward strand.
GGGCGGGATGCCAGCATATTAAAGAAGAATGCACAGGGAGAGTGAGTATCTTACCCAGCGAGGATGCAAGAGCAAAGTTCTCCAGCATCACATCGAAGTACAGGCATCTCTGAGCCTCATCAAGGAGGAGCCATTCTGTCCTGGAGAAATACACGGCGACATCCGCAAAGGTCACCCCAACCTGTCAAAATTAATACAAATGAATCCCAAATGTCTGAGAGCTGGTATACCTTCTTTTACCCATGTCCAACCACCTGCAGGACCCACAGTTCAAAAAAGACACCAGACCTTTGAGCCAGAGTTGCCTGCTATCTCAACAACATTGATATCACCCTTAGCAAAGGCAGGTGGGATAAAAGGAAAGTGGGGCAAATAAATGGCATCTAACCTTGGAGCCATGCCTACAGGGACCCATCCTTCCTGCTCAGCAATTCCATTGAATTTCCCTAATCATGCCTCTGAGCACGGCCAAACATGGGCTTATGCTTCACCCTTAAATCCCAACACAAAGTACCCAGGACCATCATCTTGCACATTATCTCTAGCTGTGTACACCCTTGTGTGACCTCTAACTCCTTCACATGTTCACACCCCAGGTACACTCCCTGAGCTCTGCCACCTTCGCCGTCATACACAAAAAAGCCACAAGTTTTGCATGTCTCCACCCTTGACACTTTATCCTAGATTTCCAGACTGTGTTCAGATGCTCCCTAGATGTTTCCACTCAATGCTCTGTGGAACTTCTAAAATTGTTAACCAAAAGAATCTTCTGACATTCTCTAAAAGGACCTACCACCATCTTCCCAAGCCCAGTTGATGGAGCCTCAACACTTCAGCTGCTACATCCAAAAATGATGGAGTGGCTGAACTGTTTCATTTCTGTTCCAAAGCTGCAACTGCAAAATCTCCAACTCTACCTGACCTTTTAAGAAAATGGAGGGAAGAGAGTGGGTGGTAGTGGTAGATGGTACAAAACAGAAAATGGTAATGGAAAAGTTAAAAAATAAAAATAATAGGACAAAGATTCCAATCTTTTCTTCTACCTCTGAGGCCCAACGGTGGTCCATCACCACTCCTCTGGATCATAGAACTTGGCTGTTCCTAGGTTCCCTTCCCCTATTTTTAACTTCCATTATCTGTTTTCCACTATGCAGCCCCACGGAGCCAGAAAAACCAACTCCTTCTCTTAGGCAAATGCTGCATTATCTTCAAAATAGATTCCCAAATTATATTTGTCCACATTAAAGGTCTGATTATTGACCCCCAGCCTCCCATGCTCATTTTTAACACGAAGAAAGGAGACCAGAGTTATCTATACCTATTCCCAGCTCTAGCATTTGCATGTGCAGGTGCTCTTCCTGGGTAAGTATCCACAATTGCTCACACTGGCTTCGAGCGTGCATCAGGAAAAAAGGGGGTAGGGTGTGGCACATGCTAAACCTGACCAGCTTAAGGAGTCCTCCATGATAGCTTCACAAACTGAAGCTGAAAATACCTATGTAGATGGTATGAAATTATAACTTTCTAACTAACAAGGGTCATGGCAAGGAGTCATGTCTTAGGCTGGTACCTTAACTGAGGAAGGTGAATTTTCACCTAAACTGAGCCCATCTTTGACTTTTTGCATCTACCTTAACATACCTCTAGAATATCAGGAGAATTTCCTGTTTTCTTTCCCACCAGGGCAGGAACACTGCACCACATGGGAGACCAATATAACCCTTATTGTTCAAACACTGCCTCAGGGCAGAGATCAAGAAAACCCTCATTGTTATTGTGTTAACTAAATATATCCTAACTGAGCTGCTTTGACTCAGTGGATTGAGTGCCAACTTGTGAACCCAAAGGTCTCCAATATGATTCCCAGTCAGGGCACATGTCTGGGTTGCAGGTCAGGTCCCCCAACTGGGGGCATATGAGAAGCAACGCATAGATGTAACTCTCATTGGTGTTTCTGTCCCTCTCTTTCTCCCTCCCTTACCCTCTCTCTAAAAGTAAATATTTTAAAATATATTTTAACTATCCTGTACCCAAAAATGTAAGTATATGTCCAATCATTTTTACTTTTTATTTGATATCAGAGATTTCCACCTTTGTTTTCTCCTGCCTCCCTAACTTAATCATCAGATTTCAAGTACCCAACTTAAGTCTTCCCTTTTGATCTTGATGTGTACAGGAAGTGGTAAAACACCCCTTTGGCAACGCATGTTCTAACTCCAGGGAGATTTTGTGACCTGGCAACTGTCCTCCGTTGGGCTCAAATAAACATTTAAAAAAAGTCTCTAGAAGTTTGACTGTTTCTTATAGTGACACCAGAAATGGGAGCACGTTGATACCGCCTGGGACCTGCCTTCGGGATTGGGTTATACCATCTAAGAGCGGGGACACCCTCAAGGGCAAAGTCTTCAGACACTACAAGGTGGTGTCACCACCAGGGAGGGGCGGGCCTGGGGACACCCCGTCCCTGACTGCCTGCTTTACAGAATGGTTTTCCACGGTAGAACCTGTGGGAAGACGCAAACACCATTCAGCGCCAGGTAAGCAAGCAGGTCTCAGCCGTAGCCTGGCCCGGCCCCGGAGCGCGGTGGCGCCTCTCCCCAGCTCTGCGACCTTGAACCAGAGCTCCTCCTCCGCTGCCCCTCTGGCCTCATCACCTCCCTGCCGTTAAGTGTTCTATCTCTGCACGGAATAAAAAGCTTTGCAAACCACGACACGGCCTGTGTTCGAGCCCTGCTCGGGCTCCCGCGACCGCAGATTGCAGGTGCCACCCCTCCGCCTCCCAGTTCGGGTGTGACACGGCCTCGGACGGTTCAAAGCAGCGGACCCCAGGGGTGGGGGGTCCTGCCGTGTCCCGCACCAGCGCGTCCGTTACACAACGGCCCTTCAACGGTTCTCGGTCCCCCTCCCCTCACTCCGGGTGCCGCCCGCGAGCGCCTCCCTTCCGGACGCCGGGGGCCTGGGCTGCACGATGCGACCGGCGCCCCGCACCCGGGCTGCAGGGCTTGGAGCGAGGGGAGTCCGGGGCGCTGGGCTCACCTCCACCCGGCGCCTCGGCGCGGCGGCCGCCATCCGGCTCTGCGGACCGAGCGGGGCCAGCGCGACCTGCGAGAAGGGGTCACAGGGCACCGCGGTCCCCATCCCGGGCCAGGTGCGGGCCACCCGGGTGGGGCCACGGAACCTCACACTCGCGTGTGCGGCTGCAACCAGGTTCTCCTGGTTTCTGGTCACAGGAAACCCTAGGTAGCCCAGCGCTCAGCCGCCGCCGACCCGGGAGGGAATTGGGAGGAGAGACAAAATGCCCGCCAGCAGGGCGACGGAAGTCCCACCCTGGTGCGTAGGGGCCTCAACGCCCTTTCTGAGCCGCCATTGGCTCATACCCGCACAGCCTTCTGGGTATTGTAGTTCCTAGAGTCCCGCGGAGGTGAAAAGCGGTTTTCCATCCGCTCGCGAGAGAAAAGACCCAGACCGCGGAAAGAGGTGCTGGGAAATAACGCCTCCTGGTCCAAAAGAGATCTCGGAAATGACAAAAAGATGTCATCCGTTTCTGGTGAAGGGTCTTGCGTGCATGTGTTTGAACGTGCATTATCTCTGCAACTCCACACAGCTAGTCAGAGTAAAAGGAGGTACTTCTGCCCTGGCTGGTGGCACAATGGGTAAGGTGCCGGCCTGCCAACCCAAACGTTGCTGGTTCGATTCCCAGCCAGGGCACGTAATCAGGTTGCAAGCCAGGTCTCCAGCCAGCTCTGTAGCTGGAGGCAGGTGAAAGGCAACCATACGTTGATGTTTCTCTCCCTCTCTGCCTCTCTTCCTTCCCCTCTCTCTAAAAATAATAAATAAAATCTTTAAAAAAAAAAAAGGAGGTACTTCTGCATTCTAGGGCCTGGAAAATTATATCAAATGACCTACCTACACCATCATATATAGGCCAAATATAACACAAAACCTAAAACAAACCTTTGTAAAAAAAGTGAACTAAAAAAAAAAGTGAAGATACAAAATATAATTGAAATGGAAGTCAGTTGTTATAAATAAAACATCAATGAAGGAAACATTTTTGAAGTGGGAGAATTGAATGATGACAAAGTTATTGGTGTTTCTTCAATTTCAAAATGATACTGTAACTATCACGAGGAAATAAATTTTGGACTCATGTTTAAGAGCAGGTGACAATAGTTCTTGCATTCCTAATGGAACAAAACAAAGAATATATTTATAAATTATATTTAGAGTAAATAGAGGACAAATTCATACTGAAAGTTAACCTCAGAAACTAGAAAAGCACGTAAAATGTTAGAATTAAAAATAAGGGCAATCCATTGCGCTAGGTTACGAACCAGCAAAAAATAAGGGCATACATATGTGCAATAAATATCAAAAATCAATAATTCTGTAAGAAGTCTCTGTTATTTAGCCCTGGCTGGTGGCACAGTGGATAAGGTGTCAGCCTGCGAACCCAAAGGTCGCTGGTTTGATTCCCCAGCCAGGGCACATAACCAGGTCTCCAGCCAGGTCTCCAGCCAGGTCCGTAGCTGGAGGCAGATGAAAGGCAACCATACATTGATGTCTCTCTCCCTCTCTGCCTCTCTCCCTTCCCCTCTTTCTGGAAATAATGAAATAAAATCTTTGAAAAATAATAATTTTAAAAATAAAATAAAATCTTAAAAAAAAAAAAGTTGTTCACTTCTTTCTTCATGCATGTAGAGCACAAATCTGCTTATTATCTCACCCACAAAGTAAATATAACATCTAAAACCATAGAGGATTTAAACAAACAAAAAAGGCCTCTATTACTTTATAAGCCAAAGGGATATGGGCCTGGCTGTACTTGAGTGTGTGACCTCAACGCTGAAAGTATGTGCTCACTGTGTTGAGAAAAAACAGGTCCCTGAATAGACAGTTTTGTTTGTTATATTTTAAGATTTTGTTTATTTTTAGAGAGAGGAGAATGGAGGGAGAGAAACATCTATGTGAGAGAGAAGTGCTGACTGGCAGCCTCCTGCATCCCCAGCAACTGGGAACCTGGCCCACAACCCAGACATGTGCCCCAACTGGGAATTGAAATGGCAAACCCTTGCTCCGCAGGCCAGTGACCAATCCACTTAGCCACACCAGTCAGGGGGAAAAGTCAGTTTTTATACAAGCAGCCAGCTCAACTCAGATGATGTTTTTGGGGACAACACTGAGTACCGTCCATGACCCAACGAGTCAGAGTGGAGGCAATGCAGATGTCCGAAGGGCTCAGGCCACTCCTAACTTCCTCCAATAAATCAGAGAACAAAGTCAACTTCCTTGAGGACATCAAGACAGTGACTGATGAAATCTGTGAGACAAAAAAAGAAAAAGAATAACAACTGTGAGGACCTGCTAGGTAGTACAGGTGAAAAAGGTTTGGCCACAGAAATTGACACTGACATAAATCTGTCAAGAGCCTGGGAAGTTTAGAAAATATAACACAAACAAATGTTTTCCACATAACAAAAAGTTACTATAAAATCTTTCTACTGGTGGGTGGGGAGGGGGACAGAGGGGACAAAAAAAGGGATGGATGTAATACAACAACAATAAAATTAAAAGAAAAAAAAATCTTTCTACTATTGATGCTTGGATGTATGCAATTAAGTTTAAAAGTATGAGGACTCAGAATTGCCTCCAGTGTTAACACTGAGCATAGTAAATTTTCTACACATCTCTAGATCACTTCCTCCAGAGTGAACTCTTGTGCCCAAAACATTTTAATTTTGGCTAAAATATTACTTACATTCTCCACACTCAAGCAGCCTTTATTCTGTGTGAATTATAGTTTTGCACAAGCCTCACCCCTCAGCAGTGTTGGGCTCTGTGGATTCCTGCTGGTCAGCCAGGAAGAAAATGTCTCTCATAACATACCCACAACTCTCAGAGGGGTGGCTCTTCTGGGAAGACAGCACTGACTTGGTATTCTTACCCTACAACTCTCTTCCAGAAATACTCTGTTCAAAAAGCACCTCCACATCCTCTGCTCCACAGCAGCAAGCTGAACAAAAAACAAATACTGGTGAAGTACGTAATGACTTATAGGAAGGTTTTCTCACCACAAATTTGTATCTTTTGGCCCTGGCTGGTGTGGCTTAGTGGACTGGTACTGGCCTGCAAACGCTTCAAATGATTTTCATACAGGTTAGACAGACTTTGACAAGTGGTAGTTGTACAGTTTAAGCCACCAAGTTTGGAAAATAATGGGCACCTCACTAAACGACAGACATTAGGATAGTAGGAGACACAAGGAAGAGAGGCAGGGTTTGTAAATTGTTCCACCGCTGATAGCCTCCTGCAAAAGCCTTTCTGCTGGTGATGTGAGGCTATGTAGGGGAATGTGAATGTGCCCCCAACCATGAAAAGCAACTGCAATAGAACAGATGCTGCACAAGGTTCACAGAGAAATATGTGTGCACTTCAAGGTGCAATGGTCATCAACCACAGTTGGAGAGCACACCAAAGAGACTCCTCAGAGAAATGGTTGTGACATAGAGGTTAGAGATGCAGACATTAGCCCTGGCTGAATGTCCAGGTAGAAAACAAATAGGCATAGTGCCAACACTGGAAAAGGACAAGTAGATTAAAATGTGGCCACTGGCAATAGTGACAAAATACAGTTAAACAGAACAAGTTCCTTATGTCTTAACAAAGCCCGGGAATCAAATTCTCACCAGTGCCAGACCCTCTGTGAGCCCATCCTGTCATGGCTGGACTCATGTGCCTCTTGTACTAGGACTTTTCCACTTTATTCCCAGTTCAACAATTATGTGGAATACTGATGATGCAACTCCAAAGATAAAACAGGAAAGATTAGTAACCAGTAATGTCGCAGAAAAACTTGGCACAAACCAACAAACAAAAAAACTATGTTAGTGACATCACCAGATGGCAGAATAAAAAGTACAAATATTCAACCCCTTCAAGAATAATTAGATAATTATTCATGATAAAAAGCAGCCCTTGATGAAAGGGGGAGAGGTTTAAGAGACCAGTTGTTTCATAGAGCTATAAAGTGGAGCAAAATATAAGGAACTTCCCAGAAAGAATACCAGAGGAGACTGGCTTAGCAAACATGGTTAGATTCAAAACCCACGGGTGAGAGCTTCTCCAATACACACTGCACTTGTGCTACCATTGACTCTAGTGGCCTGTTTTGTGAATGACCATGACAAATGTTTCCCAGAGAACCTCAGGAGTCTCCATAATATATGTAACCTACTCCCCAGAGATTTTACCTCAGTGGAACCTGTTGAGTTAATCAACATGGATATCAAAAGGAATTCCTTTGGTTACAACATCACCTATGAAGGAATAACATCAGTATATCTCCTGCAGTCTTTGTAACCAGATAATCCAAAAAATATCACTAAGAATTTGAGAAACTACTGAGCTAGCAATGGAAGACCCCTTCAATCTTGACTATGCTGACCTCAGTTCATGGGGCAGCAAAGAAATGGGAAGTGAAGCTGGTCATCAGCTCAAAACACAACATACCACCTACCAAGCACCTTGAAAGTTCTCTAAACAGAATTGGTCCATAAAATCCAAAAAAAGTAACTGTTTCATCAAATGCACAGACATCAACACAAAGAGAAATATGAAAAAACAAAAACAAAAAGAACACCATAATTAAAAACGTAATTAAAAATATGGAGGTGCACAAATTATCAGAAAAATAATTCAAATAATCATTTTTTAAAAACTTCAGCCCTGGCTGGTAGCACAGTGGATAAGGCACCGGCCTGTGAACCCAAAGGTCGCAGGTTCAATTCCCCAGCCAGGGCACATACCAAGGTTGCAAACCAGGTCTCCAGTCAGGTCTGTGGCTGGAGGCAGGTGAAAAGCAACCATACATTGATGTCTCTCTTCCTCTCTGCCTCTCTCCCTTCCCTTCTTTCTCAACATAATGAAATAAAATCTTTAAAAAAACAAACAAACTTCAGTGAAGTACAAGTGAATACATATGGAACTCAACATAATGAACAAATATAGGAACAAAGCATGGGTGTTAGAGACAGAAATTATAAAAACCAATGAAACAGAAATTATAAAAACCAATGAATACAGTGAATAAAATGAAAAATGCAAGAGTTTCAAAAGCATACTAGATCAAGGAGTAAAAGGGATACATCACCCCAGAGGCAGGTTATTTGAAATCATCCATGTAAAAGAACGCTTGGTCTTGCTCATGCTTCACAATTCCCCGTGGTACCAAACAAGCAAATGCTGGCCTCAGGGGGCCCCAGGCCCAGCACCAGCAGCAGCCAGCCTGGGTTCATAGTTTGGCTTTGCCTAGGAGAATGTCCAAGCCCAGCCCAAGTAGCAGCCTCTCAGACAGCTTTATTTATTTTTATTTTTTAAATTTTTTAAAAAGATTTTATTTCATTATTTTGAGAAAGAGGGGAAGGGAGAGAGGCAGAGAGGAAGAGAGACATCAATGTATGGTTGCTTTTCACCTGCCTCCAGCCACAGACCTGACCGGAGACCTGGTTTGCAACCTTGGTATGTGCCCTGGTTGGGGAATCGAACCTGCGACCTTTGGGCTCACAGGCCGGCGCCTTATCCACTGTGCTACCAGCCAGGGCTCAGACAGCTTTATGGCTTGGGATGGGGGTGTGGCTCCAGACAAAAAAACAGGTTCAGGCTGACCTTGACCTATACCACCTGGGAACACACACTCAACAGACAGCTCCAAACCCTGTTGGAGCACCACCATCCTTACCCTGCACAGCAGATCCTCCATGGAAGGTGGAAGTTGGTGGTCAATGGTCACAGCCAGTCCTTGCAGCTTTCTAACTAAAAGCAAGTCATGGCAAGTAGTCATGGCTGAAATCTTCCTGGAGGAAGGTCAATTTTTACCTTAACTGAGCCCATCTTACATTTTTGTAAGTTGTAATCAGTCAACATACATTTGGAATATTGGTGTAATGTTTCTTTTTTCTTTTCTTTTTTTTTTTTAAAGATTTTATTTATTACTCTTAGTGACAGGAGGAGGCAGAGAGGCAGAAAGGGAGACATCAATGTATGGTTGTCTTTCACCTGCCTCCAGCTAAGGACCTGGGGGAGATCTGGCTTGCAACCTGGTTATGTGCCCTGGCTGGGAATTGATCCAGTGACCTTTGGGTTTGCAGGATGGTGACTATCCACTGTGCCACCAGCCAGGGCTTCATTTGTTTTTTGTTTTTTTCTTATCCCTGAGAGCACAAACACTGCACTAGAACAGAGACCAAAAATCCCTCATTGTTCTTATTATCGTGTTAACTAACTATCCTATAACCACCAACGTAAAAATATGTATCTCTTCATTTTTACTTTTTATCCAATATCACAGGTTTTCCTGCTTTGTTCTCTCTCACCTCTCCAGCCTATCGCCAATGGATTTCAAATCTTAATTTAAACTTTCCCTTTTGATTCTGATGTAGTATAAAGTAAGTGGTAAATCTACTTTTCAAAGCTTTTTCTCACTCCATTGACATTTTGTTTCATAAGACTTGTCCTCAGTTTGGTTAAACATTTTAAAAAACTTTACAGGTTTGAATGTTTCTTACATTGACACCAGAAGTGGAAGCACCTTTATCTTACCTGTGACCTGCACTCAGGATTAAGCTAACCCTGGGATCCCCACATGGAATGCTAGGAAAATACTGAGGTAAGATCTTTAGACACTATAAGGTAGTGTCACCGCCAGGGAGAGCCTGGAACACACTGTTCTTCATTGTCTAGTCTCATAATGGTTTTCACCTTCAGAACTTTTGAGAAGACACAGTCAACTACCATTTAGTTCCTGGTAAGTAGGTCTCACCTGTGTCCTGGCCCAACCCTGGAGTCTGGTGACCTCCAGTCACGTGTATATACAAACTGCACAGTCTTACCTGCTTTGAGACCTTGGACAGCAGCTCCTCTCCTGTGTCTCAGTATCCTCCTCACCCAACTCCAGTCGGTTTTCTATTTCAGCAAGGTCTAAAAAGCTTTGGAAACCATGACATAGCCTGTGTCAGCTCTCAGTTCAGTCTTCCAGGGCCCCCACAACGCTCAGAATGAAGGTGCAACCTTCTTGCTGTTAGTCAGGATGTGACTCCATCTCTGTTCAAAATATATATAAGGCAGACCCAGGTTTGCGTGCCCTTAAGATCAACCACACCTGCATATTGTTACAGGGCATCCCCTCAGTCTGTCACCCTCCTAAATGTGTCACATCGTTTGTCACCCAGATGCACCTCAGGATCCCTTATGTTGGGGGGTGGGGTGCAGGATGTGACAGGCACCATGCACCCAGGCCTGCAGGGGGCTCAGTGGGGTGAGGGGTGAAGGCCGGGGGCACTCGAACTCACTTCACAGAACAACTCGTGGTGGACTCCAGTACAGAACTCTAGAAGCTGAGCAGGAGGGACCACTGAGGAGGGATGAAGGGCACTGCGGCCCCCATCCTGGACTAGACAGCCATCTTCTAGGTTGAGTCTGGAGCCTCACTGTTGCATTTCTGCCACATTGACCAGATCTCTCCAATTTCTTGTCATGATATCTTTATAGGGACACAGCGTTCAGCAGCCTCTGACCTGAAGGTGACCCTAAGAAGACAAAATTTCCTGCAGCAGGAGGAGGGAAGTCTGGCACACATGTGTTTTCCCCAATGAAAGAGCCTTTTCTGAGCCTTCATTGGCTCATTCCTCCAACAGTCTTCTGGGTACTATGATTCCTGGAGTCCAAGGAGGTGAACAGGGATTTTCCATCTGATGCAGAAGGAAAGACCCAGACTCAGTGAAATGTACTGGCAGATAACGTGTGTGGACCAAAAGAGATCTTGAAAATGAGAACAAAGATGTCATCTTTTCCTGGCGAAGGGTCTCACTCTTAAAATCCTGAGGAACCACATACTCGTCCTTCAGTGTGTGGCTTTTTCACATTTCGACAGCACCTATCCAGTTAAAATTTACTATACCATAATTTTTTTTTTCGGGTATCTTGGCTCGCCTGCAATAAAGGCTTTGAGGAAACCATGTACAAACACATTTATTTATTCAGATACATAACACAGACCTAGAAGAGTCTCTGAAGCAGATTAAATAATTAGTAAATAATTGAAGAAATGAAATACAATGCCATGTCTTTCCTTCCACTTTTCTCAAGTTTTCTCATCACACCTATTTTTCCTAAGGTTGTCATAAATTAAATGGACTTACACCTTGTATAAACAATTTCGTAACCACCATGTTTCTAGCTAAGTTATAGCTCAAGTTAATTTTTTGTTATTAGAAGTCAGTGTACTTTCTTAACCACCCATTGTGTCTTACCTGTTCTCAGGTTTAACAGAGCTTTTTCTTTTCTAGCTATTTTAGTAATTCTCAGTGTATAACTCCATTAATCAATAGACCCACCTTCTTCCATGAGGAGGTTCTGTGTAAAGTAGATATTGGGTATATGACAAGCTCTATTTATTTTCACAAGTACTTGGAACAATGATCTCAAGGTTGTTTGGCCAGGGAATGGTACCCACAGGGGCTAACTAGTAGTACCATTACTTTTTCAATAAGCACCTAGGCAGGGATCAGGGTTTCTCTTTACCCTTATTTTTGCACAAAAGGAAACTGAGACCCAGGGAAGCATCATTTTCCTGTAATCAAGGTAGTCAATAATTCAAGCTATAAACCCAGGTTGCTTGACCCAAGGTATGGGAAGACTAGTCACTAATCTCCTCTCTTGGGTTTCTGGGAGGGCTCAAGAAATACTTGTTCATCCTTATACTACCTGATTCACTTTCAAATCCTGCTCCAGCCCTTCAAACCCCAGATGACAGACCATACAAATAGGTAAAAACCAAAAAGCATAGTTTTTTATTACATTACCGAATGCTTGAACTTAAAAAAGTGATGACGTGTGTTAATAAGGCAGATAATTCCTTAAAGTTTATAATATATATCTACTGCAGTGTATAAAGCAAAAATAAATAAATAAATAAAGGGATTAATTTGGAAATATATCCACTACTAAAAACAATTATTAAAAAAAATTTTTTTTCCACAAAGTGAAAATTACCTGGTATTCAGAGTAAAAATGGGTGATATTACAACAGTTATCTTTGCTGTCTTACTCTATTTGTTAAAGAAGAATAGCTGAAATTTAAATATAGGTAAATTATGTGAGTACACACTTTACTGAAAACTTATCAGTACTACATGCACACCTATAAAAATGTTCATCATAAATCCTTAGGGAAATGCGACTGAAACAATAGAGGCAGCATAGGAACATACAAAAAGAGATAAAATTTATAATTTTTAAAAACATCACTGCATTCCAAATCTTTATCCAGTGTAAACACTTCAATAAAGACAAGTGGCAGAGGTACTAATGCTTTTCCAACTTAATCACATTTTTATGGCATTTTTCTGGAATGAACTCGATAGTGTTGAACAAGGGCGGAGCGTTGTCTAAAGCATTTCTTACATTCACTGCATTCATAAGGTCTCTCTCCAGTGTGAACTCTCTGATGAATACGAAGAACAGAGCTACTGGTAAAAGATTTCCCACATTCACAGCAGTTATAAGGCCTTTCTCCTGTGTGAACTCTCAGATGACACCGAAGGTCAGAGCTATAAGTAAAACACCTCCCACATTCAATGCACTCATAAGGCCTTTCACCAGTGTGAACTCTCTGATGCTTCAGAAGGGCAGAGCTCATAGTAAAAGATTTCCCACATTCACTACACTCATAAGGCCTTTCGCCAGTATGAAGTCTCTGATGACAATTAAAATTTTCTTTCCTCTTAAAAGATTTCCCACATTCACTGCACTCATAAGGCTTTTCTCCTGTGTGCACTCGCTGATGACAATTAAAGTAATATTTCCTTTTAAAAGATTTCCCACATTCACCACACACATAAGGCTTTTCTCCAGTGTGAACTCTCTGATGATTATGGAGGGCAGAGCTCCTAGTAAAAGATTTCCCACATTCAACGCACTCATAAGGTCTTTCTCCAGTGTGAACTCTTTGATGACAATTAAAGTAGTATATCCTCCTGAAAGTTTTTCCACACTGACCGCACTCATAAGGCTTTTCTCCAGTGTGAACTCTCTGATGATCATGGAGGGAAGGTCTACCAGTAAAAGATTTCCCACATTCACTGCACTTGTAAGGCTTTTCTCCAGTGTGAACTCGCTGATGGTAACAGAGGGCAGAGCCACTGCTAAAATGTTTCCCACATTTTCCACACTCATGAGGCCTTTCTCCAGTGTGAACTCGCTGATGATAATGGAGGGCAGAGCTACTGATGAAAGATTTCCCACATTCACCACACTCATAAGGCCTTTCTCCAGTGTGAACTCTCTGATGATAACAAAGGGCAGAGCTACTGGTAAAGCATTTCCCACATTCAATACACTCATAAGGTCTTTCTCCAGTATGAACTCTCTGATGACATTTAAAATCATATTTCCTCTTAAACAATTTCCCACATTCATTACATTCATAAGACTTTTCTCCAGTGTGAATTCTATGATGATCATGGAATGCTGAGCTATTGGGAAAAGATTTTCCACATTTACAACACAAAAAACACTGTCTTTCTGTTAGAAAACCTTGGTCCTCAACAGTGTCTTCAAAGCCAATGGCTCTCTTGCTTTCTCTTGTGGTGTAATGATAGTCTGCACATTGAAAAGTCGTTCCAGACTTAGAGATTTCCTTTGCCCTGCGCATGGTGTGAGTAGCCAGTTGCTCAAGATGTTCTGAGTTGATGAGGACATCTTTTGCAACCTGAGTAGAAGTAGAAGGCTCCCATGACACCTGAAAATTGCAGTTGTTTCCAGATGAGACCTTGCCCACACTGCTTATGAAATAGCCATTTGTTGAGTCCTGCTCCTGATGCTGGTGACACTGTGCACTGAAATAAAATGATTTTGCACAAGCCCCACACCTCAGCAGTGTTGGGCTCTGTGGGGTTCCCTGCTGGTCAATCAAGAGAAAAACGTCTCTCAAGACGCGCCCACAATTCTCACAGGGGTGGCTCTTCTGGGAAGTCAGTGCTGCCTTGGGATTCTTAGCCTGTGAGACTTCAACAGAAACGTTGCATTCAGTGGGCGCCTCCACACCCTCTGCTCCACAGCAGCAACCTGAACAAAAACAAACATTAGTGAAGTACATACTGATCTATAGGGAGAGGGGATTTTCCCCACAAATTTGCAGCTGAAATCTCAAGGCATAATCCTTTCTTTTTTCAAAGATTTTATTTATTATTTTTAAAGAGAGTGGTGGGGAGACAGGCCGAGAGGGAGAGAGACATCAATGTATGGCTGCCTTTCACCTGCCTCCAGCCACAGGCCTGGCTGGAGACGTGGCTTGCAACCTGGTTATGTGCCCAGGCTGGGGAAATCAAACCAGTGACTTTCGGGTTTGAAGGCCAGAGCCTTATCTACTGTGTCACCAGCCAGGGCTTTTTTTGTTTTGTTTTAAAGATTTTATTTGTTATTTTCAGGGATAATGGCTGGGAGGGAGGAAAGGGAGAGAAGCATCAATGTATGGTTGCCTTTCACCTGCCTCCAGCCACAGACCTGGCTGGACACCTGGCTTACAACCTGGTTATGTGCTCTCACTGGGTTTGCAGGCCGGCACCGATCCACTAAGCCACACCAAGCAGGGCTTGATGCAACATTTTTTTAAGGCAACTGAGGTAAACTCAGAAACAGTGGTAGTTGTGCATTAGTAGGCCATAAGGAGAGTAACTAATGGGCACTCAATTATATGAAGGGTAGTAGGATAGGATGGATCGAAAGAAACAGAGGCAGGGTCTGCAAAAGCCTTTTTGCTGGTGATGTAAGAATGTGTAGAGGAAGGTGAATATACCCAAAACCATGAAAATCACAGCAACAGAGCTGATGCTATGCAAGGCTCTTATAAAGATATATATAAAGCCCCGGCTAGTAGCGCAGTGGGTAAGGCGCCAGCCTGCGAACCCAAAGGTTGCAGGTTTGATTCCCCAGCCAGGGCACATAATCAGGTTGCAAACCAGGTCTCCAGTCATGTCTGTGGCTGGAGGCAGGTGAAAGACAACCATACATTGATGTCTCTCTCCCTCTCTGCCTCTCTCCCTTCCCCTCTTTCTAAAAAAAATGATGAAATAAAATCTTAAAAATAAAATAAAACCACCTCCTTTAAAAAAAAAAAAAAAATGATATATGTACTTGTCAGTACTGGCTGGTGTGGCACAGTGGATTGAGTGCCAGCCTGCAAACAAAATAGTCACTGGTTTGATTCCCTTTCAGGGCAGACACCTCGGTTTTTGGCCAGGTCCCCAGTTGTGCTCATGTGAGAGGCAACCAATTAATGATATCACACATTAAAGTTTCTCTCCCTTTTTTCTCCATCCCTTCCCCCTCTCTAAAAAATAAATAAATCTTTAAAAAAGAAAAAAGAAATACACACACATTTCACACCACAACAGGCATTGACCAAAACTGGAGAGCACACCAAAAAGACTCCTTAGAGAAATGGTTATAGTAATACAGTTTAAAGCTATTATTTACTTATTTCTCAGAGGGAGGGAGGAAGAGATGGAGAGCAATAGCAATGTGCAAGAGATAAATAGACTGGCTGCCACTTGCACACACCCCAACTGGGGTCCTGGCTCACAACCCAAGCATGTGCCCTGACTGGGAATCAAACTGGCGACCCTTTGGTTCACAGGCCAGCACTCAATCCACTGAGCCATGCCAGCCAGAGAAATGGTGCAGAGTTTAGAGGGGCAAAGTCAGAGAAGAAATGACACCTATTAAATCTATCTAATAGACAAAGTGCCAACACTGATAAAGGACAAGTAGATTAAGTTGTGGTTACTGGCAATGGTGACAAAATAGTGTAAAACAAACCAGGTTTCTCATGTTTTAACAAAGACATGGCATCAAACCCTTCCCACCGCCATTCACCAATGCCAGACCCACTGTGAGCCCATCCTGCCATGGCTGGAATCATGTCCCTCTTGTGATACGCAAAGGACTTTTCCATTTTACTCCCAGTTGAGTAATTGCATAAAGTACTGATGATGAGAAAACTGAAGAGATGAATAACCAGCACTGTCATAGATAATCTTAGGACAAACAAACCAAAAAAACCCCCAAAAAACAAAACAAAAACCCATCAATCTGAGTGATGACAGAAAGATGGCAGAATAAAATAATAAAAATGTTCACCTGGCTGGTAGCACAGTGGATAAGGTGCTGACCTGCGAACCCAAAGGTTGCAGGTTCGATTCCCCAGCCAGGGCACCTAACCAGGTTGCAAACCAGGTCTCCAGTCAGGTCTGTGGCTGGAGGCAGGTGAAACGCAACCATACACTGATGTCTCTCTCCCTCTCTGCCTCTCTCCCTATCCCTCTTTCTAAAAATAATGAAATAGGCCCTGACTGGCAGCACAGTGGATAAGGTGCCGACCTGTGAACCCAAAGGTCGCAGGTTCGATTCCCCAGCCAGGGCACATGACCAGGTTGCAAACCAGGTCTCCAGTCAGGTCTGTGGCTGGAGGCAGGTGAAAGGCAACCATCCATTGATGTCTCTCTGCCCCTCTGCCTCTCTCCCTTCCCCTCTTTCTGAAAATGATGAAATAAAATCTTTTAAAAATAAATAAATAAATAAATAAAAATAAAAACAATGAAATAAAATCTTAAAAAATAAAAAATAATAATAATTAGACAATTATCTTTGTTAATGTATTTTCAAGGAAACGGGGAAATCCTTAGGACACTAGTTTTCAAAAAAAGCCATGAGTAGAGTATAAAACAATGAACTGCAAGCCCTGGCTCCTGGCACAATGGATAAGGCGCCAGCCTGCAAACCCAAAGGTCCTGGTTCGATTCCCCAGCCAAGGCACATAATCAGGTTGCAAGTCAGGTCTCTAGCCAGATCCATAGCTGGAGGCAGGTGAAAAGCAACCACACATTGATGTCTCTCTCCCTCTCTGCCTCTCTCCCTTCCCCTCTCTCTAAAAGTAATAAATAAAATCTTTTTAAAAAGAATGACCTGCATAAGAAGAATTACAGAAGAAATCAGCTAGCACAGATGGTTAGATTCAAAACACAAGGGTGTGAGCTTCCATTCCAAGCAACAGTCTGTTTTGTAAATGACCATGGCAACCACTGTTGCTGAGAACTTCAGGATTTTTTGCAACATTTGCAAACTCCCCACAGATTTCTCCACAAAAGAAGCTATAGGTTTTGTCAGCATGGTATCAAGAAGAATCCCCTTGGCCACATCACCTATGAAGGAATAACATGAGTATCTTCCCAGCAATCTCTGCTACCAAAGACTCCAAAACAGATGGTTAAGTATTTGGAAAACTGCTGCCCTGGCCACTGTGGACCCTACCTTCTTCACTACTCTCACCTCAGCTCACAGGGCAGCAAGAAGAATTGTAATTGAAACCTGTCTTCAGCTCAAAACACAACACATCAAGCTCTTTTGTTTCCAGAGACAGATTAAACTACTTCTTGCACTGGCTAGTGTGGATCAGTGGGTTGTGCCCAGGCCAAGCACATGCCTTGGCTGTGGTCCAGGTCCTAGTTGGGGGTGTGCAGGAGGCAACCAATCCATTTTTCCCCTGCACATCAACCTTTCTCTCCCTCTCATTCTTCCTCCCTTGTCCCCTCTCTAAAAATAAAACATCTTAAAAAAAAAAAAAAAAAAGGTTTTGGATATATGTATGTTGAAAATAAACAGATGTAAAACACATTTCACACATACAAAAAATAAAAAGAACAAGAGTAGCTACAATGTTCTCAGCCAGAATACACAGCATCAAACACCCTTGCCCAGGTGGCTCAGTTATTTGGAGAGTTGTCCAGTGCACCAACGGTATGGGCTCGATTCCTAGTCAGGATCCTATGAGAGGCAACTGATCAATGCTTGTCTCTCACATTGATGTTTCTCTCTCTCAATCCTTTCCACTCTCTTTAATCCTCAACATATTCTCAGCTGAATATTAAAACAATATATATATATATGTAGAAATTATAAACAAGAATATAAAATATGCTTTTCCTCACTAATCAATGTGAAAACTATTAGGCTTCTGGCAACATTACTGACCTCAAATCCTTCCCTATGAGGGTTCAGTACAGCAGGTATTGGGGCTACAGGGAGAGATGAAGGCAATGTAAACAAATAAGCCCTGAAAAGTATAAGATCTATCCAGAAAAGCTGGAGCAAACAGTGTATACAGTCCACATGTAAGGACAGAACAACTCTTGGGAAATGAAACACACAGGGGAAATACAAAGCCTAGTCCAGGTCCATGGTGAATGTGAGGGTGTGTAGTTTTCTCTTGAAAGTGAGAGTTCGTTTAAAACTTTGGGGCAATGAAGCAAAAAGAAGGCGCCCTGGAGACACAATCAAGTGTGACCCCAAGACTACTGGCTGCTGTCCATTGCTTCCTGAGTATAAGTATAGTCAGGATCCTTACAGCTTAGGACAGAAGAGAAATGCAACCCTGAGGAAAGTGGGGTGCAGGCAAACCAAAGAAAAGTACACAGGGAGTGAGTGTCTTACCCAGCGAAGACATGAGAGCAAAGTTCTCCAGCATGACATTGAGGTACAAGTGTCTCTGAGCTTCATCAAGGAGGAGCCATTCTGTCCTGGAGAAATACACGGCGACATCTGAAAAGGTCACCCCAACCTGTCAGAATTAATACAAATTAATCCAAAACAGTCTGAAATACCATATTCTATCTATTTCAGGGCCATGCCTGCAGGGTTGCATCCTTCCTGCTAAGAAATTCCACTGAGTCTCCCTGATCAGCCAAACATGGGCTTACGCTTCACCCTTAAATTCCAACCACAAGTACCCATGATCATCAGCTCACACATCCTCTAGCTGTGCACTCCACTGTGTGATCTCTACTTCCTTCCCATCTTCACAACCCAGGTTGACTCTCTCAGCTCTGCCACCTTTGCTGTCATAAACAAGAGTCATAAAATCTGGGGCCAGGGTTCTTTGACCCTTCCCCAGATTTTCAGACCAATATGTTTAGATGCTCACTGAATGTTTCCACTCACTGCTCTATGAAACTTTTAAAAAAAATGTTAACCACAAGGACATTCTAATATTCCTAAAGAGCAATAACCTACCACCATCTTCCCCAGCCCAGCTGATGGAGCCTGGGCTGCTATGACCAAAAACACTGGGGTAGTTCTGAATACTTTCCTTTCTCTCCTGCACCTGCAAAATCTGAAACCGTACATGCCATTCTTAAAAAATGGAGGGAAGAAGGTGGTGAGCGGAGATATAAAAGGGTGTAAGGAGGATAAATGGTAATGAAAAAAAAAGACAATTAAAATAGTGGGCCAACAACCTTTTCTTCTACCTCTGAGCCCCAACACTGGTCCATCAGCTCTGCACAGGATCATAGAACTTGCCTGGTCCTGAGCTCCCTGCCTCTGCCCTTAAATCCCAAAATCATTTTTCTGTTACACAGACAGATGGAGTCTGTTAAAAACACGAGAGACCAACTCCCTTCTTTTATGCAAATGCCCCATTATTGCCATAATAGAGTCCCAAATGATCATTTGGCCACTTTACATGTCTGATTTCTGACTCCTCCTAGCCTTCCCCACCCCCATGCTCCTTGAGGTACTTATTCCTATTCCCACCTCTGTGGCATCTCCAAGCATTTGCATGTACACCTGTTTCTCCCTGGATAACATTCGACTACCAGTGTAGACTGAACAAATGGGAAAGGGGCCATACATTCAACTTCACCAGCATAGGAGATTCCTCCATGATGGCCTTACAAACTAAGAAACTGAGTATACCCATATAGATGGTATGAAATTACAACTTTCTAACTAAAAATGAGTCATGGCAAGGAACCATGTGCTAGGCCACTATCTTCCCTGAGGAATGTGAATTTAACTGAGCCCATCTTTGCATTTTTTCACCTATTTTAACATAACATTGGAATATCAGTATCATTTCTATTTCTTACCCACCAGGCACAAACATTACACCAGAGTAGAGACCAAAAATTCTATTGTTCTTACTATTGTATTAACTAGCTGTCCTGTAATGACCAGTGTAAAAATCTATTCATTTTTACTTTTTATTTATCTGAGTTTCCTTCTTTGTTCTCTCCCACCTCCCTATCTTATTACCAGTGGATTTTCAAATCCGCCACTTTTGTCTTCCCTTTTAATTCTGATGTATACTAAAAGTGGTAAAACTGCCATTTTCCAAAGCATTTTCGCACTCTGCTGAGATTTTGTTTCCTGGCAATTGTTCTCAGTTTGGCTAAAATAAACATTTAAAAAAAAAAAAAAAAAAGTCTGCAGTTTGAATGTTTCTTACCTAGACACCAGAAATAGGAGCACCTTGACATTACCTATGACTTGCACTCAGTATTGGAGTATCCTTAGGGTTCCCACATCCCAGAGCTAGAAAACTACCAAAGGATGAGTCTTTTTTAAGATTTTATCTATCGTTTTTAGAGAGAAGGGCAGGGAGGGAGGAAGAAAGGGAGAGAAACAGCCATGTTTGGTTGCCTTTCACCTGCCTCCAGCTATGGACCTGGCTGGAGACCTGGCTTGCAATCTGGTTATGTGCCCTGGCTGGGGATCGACCAGCAGCAACCTTTAGGTTCGAAGGTCGGCGCCTTATCCACTGCGCCACCAGCCATGGCAAGGGAGGTCTTTAGACAAACTACATGGTGTCACCACCAGAGAGGAACTGGGACCCTCCGATCTTCCTTGTCTGGTTTACAAAAAGGTTTTCAACTTCAGGACCTGTGGGAGGATGGAGATACAACCTCCAGGTAAACAGGTCGCAGTTGTACCCTGGTCCAGCCCTGAAGTCTGGAGACCTTCAACCAAGCATGTATTCTCGGTGCAACCTGTTACCAGCTCCGTGACTCCGGACAACGCCTCCTCTCCCTGTGCCTCCCTGTCTTCATCACTGGACTCCAGTCGGTTTTCTGTCTCAGCAGGATGTAAAAGCGTTGGAAACCTTGACACAGCCTGTGTCTCCCTCGGTTCAGAACCATTCAGGGTTCTGACAGCCCTCAGCATGAAGGTGCAACCCCGCCGCTGCCAGTCAGGACGTGACCCCGCCTGAGACTTTGTGAAGCTGACCCCAGAGGCCAGGGGCCTCCAGGTTCGGCCGCCCCTGAGAGTCGTAAAGGGCGGCCCCTTAGGCCATCCTTTCCCAGCTTGTGTTACGAAGGAGGGCCTCACCATCATGGATGTCGGGACCTGGGGGACAGAGAGTCCCCCAGACTCACTCACCTCAACCGGGAGCCTCAGCCCTGCTGCAGCCACCGCAGCCACCAGACTCTGTGGGCGGGGCGGGATGGGAGCGGAGGGGGAGAAGGGGTCACAATGCTCCGCGGTCCCCATCCCGGACCTGGTAGGGGCCACCCCGGCGGAGTCACGGAGCCTCACCATCGCGTTTGTGCCAGGTGACCAGGTCTCTCCGACTTCTTGTCAACGGGGAGGCAGCTCCACTAGGCGTCTGACCTGTGAGGTAATTCTGAGTAGACAATAGGCCCGCCAGCAGGGTGATGGAAGTCCCACCCAAATGCACTTAGCCCAGACGGAAGAGCTTTTTCCTAGCTTTTATTGGCTCAGCCATACAAAGCCTTCTGGGTACTGTGGTTCCTAGAGGCCAAGGAGACAGAAAGGGATTTCCCACCTGATCCCCACCCCCAAAACAAAACAAACAAAAAACCCCTATTCACTGGGGAAGATCCTGGGAGATGACGCGCCCTAGTTCAAAAAAGACCTTGAAAATGATAAAAGTCATCTGTCCCTGAAGGGTTTTGCCTGCATGTAGATGAACGTGCATTATCTGTTTAACTACACGCGTAGCCAGGCGTCGTAAAAGGCTCTCCTGTCATTACAGATCTCGAAAATGTTATCAAATGACCCCTCTTACACCATCACATGTATGACAAATATAATTGAAGGCTGTAAGACAAGACTTTGAAATAAATAAGACCTAAGCTATAAAGTATAAACTTTAAACTTCAATTGCTCAGATATAAATGTCATTAAGAAAATTCTTTGAAAAACTGGGAGAATTGAATTCTGACAAAGTATTTTTTTTTTCTATTTCAAAATATGTAATTATCATAAGGAAAGAAATTTTGAACTCTCCAGACAGTTATGATCAGAGGTGACATGTTTCTTCCATTCCTAGTGGAATAAAATGCAAATGAATAAATTGTATTTAAAGTATATACTCTTCCTGAAGTTAACTGAAGTATTCCTCAGAAACTTAAAAAGCGCATAAAATGTTACACTTAAGAAAACATTGCGCTGGTTGGTGGGGTTCAGTGGATTGAGCATGAGCCTGTGAACCAAAGGGTCACTGGTTCAATTCCCAGTCAGGGCACATGCCTGGGTTACAGGCCAGGTCCCCAGCTTGGGGCATGCAGGAGGCAACCACATACTAATGATTCTCTGCCTCTTTCTGCCTTGATTCCCCTCTAAAAATAAATGAAATCTAAAGAACAATACAGGCATATATGTACAAAAAATCAATACAGTAAGAAGGCTATCTTATTTTAAAATGTAACCAAGTATCACTCTAAAAATATTAAACCAGGTTGTAGGCACAGCTTCTGCACTACAAATGGACACCTGAGATCTTGACCTCCTCCAACAACTCAGGTACAAAGACATAACAGTTTTATACTGAAAATATTAAGGTCGGGAGTATAACATGTATCATTTCCCTGTGACTCCCAAAGATATTTGGGAATCTGGGATTCAAACCCAAGCTTTCTGATGCAGGAGATGAAGAGACTGAGCACTGCCCTATTTCCCTCTTCAGTGGGCTTTGGGACTCCAAAACAACCTGCCCATCCTGCTATCATCTTTTCCCTGTTAGTAACATTCCAACCTGAGACCACCATGTTAACACACTGCTGACCAGTCTTGGAAAAGCTCGTATGTTATTGACCAATAATGAGTTAACTCAAGCTTGCACTTGTATCTAAAATTGCCAGTCTACAATGTGTTAAGAAACCCAGAAAATGGGAGAACTCTACAAAGCAAGGGTTTACTGTGTTATTAAAAATCTTGGCCCTGCCCTGGCTGGTGGCACAGTGGATAAGGCACTGGCCTGCAAACCTGAAAGTCGCTGGTTTGATCCCCAGCCAGGGCACACAAGCTGGTTGCAAGCCAGGTCTCCAGTCAGGTTTGTAGCTAGAGGCAGGTGAAAGGCAACCATACATTGAGGTCTCTCTCCCTCTCTGAAAATAACAAATAAAATCTTAAAAAACCAAACCAAACAAACAAACAAAAAGTCTTGGCCCTGGCTAGTGGCATAGTGGATAAGGCGCTGGCCTGCAAACCTAAAGATCGCTGGTTCGATTCCCAGCCAGGGCACATAACCAGGTTGCAAGTCAGGTCTCCAGCCAGGTCTGTAGCTGGAGGCAGGTGAAAGGCAACCATACATGGATGTCTCTCTCCCTCTCTCCCTTCCCCTCCATCTAAAAATAATAAATAAACTCTTAAAAAAAAAAAAAAAAAAGTCTTAACTTCTAGCCCTGGTTGGTGGCACAGTAGATAAGGCGCTGGCCTGTGAACCTAAAGGTCACTGGTTTGATTCCCACCCAGGGCACATTACCAGGTTGCAAGCCAGGTCTCCAGCCAGGTCCTTAGCTGTAGGCAGGTGAAAGGCAACCATACGTTGATGTCTCTCTCCCTCTCTCTAAAATTAATAAATAAAATCTTTTAAAAATGTCTCAACTTCTGTACATAATGGAAATGTTAATAGGGCAGGTTGAAAGTGTCTATTAATTTGTGCAGAGGACAAAAAAATTAAAAACAGCACATTATTCCAATATAAAAAACAATTATTCTAGAAAGAAGGCACAAAATGAAATTCCAACATGCATATTTGTTTCACTGTACTTTGTTCACAAAAATTGCCAAAATTCATAGCAGATTAGGTAAAACATATAATTAGATATTTTATCACACAGAGATAGCAAATACACATCTGAAACAAGGCTCACCATAAATCAGGGAAATGTAACTGAACAGTGAAGTCGCATAACAAAGTTTCAAAAGGGTCGACTGACATAAAGAACTGACCAAACCAAATATTCTCTGGGATGTGGAAGTATTATTAATACATCAATACACTGCTGGAAGAATGCAAAAAAGGTATAATCAATTTAGATCACAACTTGCTAAATTAAACATTTACCTACCCTACAACTCAGAGTATGCACTGAATTACTGACAAAGGTAAAGGAAATGTATATCCATATAAAGAAATATACACAAATGTTTCTACCAACTTTATTTTCACTAGTCAAAAATTAGAAATAACAATGTCCATGAACAAACAAATGAATGGATAAACTAATGATGATACACAAAGATATGAGTATTTAAGCAAAAGATGTTACTAATACATCATACATCATTAAATAATTTTCCAAGTATTTATGCAACATAAGTGAAAGTGGAAAAAATACTGACTCTCAACATACAAATTCTAAAAGATACAAAGTTGCCTTTTAAAGTAAAAAGGAATTCAATGGTTACTTGGAAACCTGTGAAGGGCAGGGAGAGATTATAAAAAATATGATATACACAATAACAAATATGGTATTATGATGGTGATAGCTTAATTTTAATACATAGGTCAAACCTCATCAGATACTAGATTTGAAATATGTCATTTACTACATGTGTATTATACCATAACTAAAGCTTTTTAAAAATTGCTCAAGATAAAAAAAATTGTTCATCCAACTCTTTCAAAAATAGGTTTGGCAACTATATTCAATCCATGTGCTCATGCCTGCTCTTAGTCAGTCTTTCCTTAGTGACAGTACATAGAGCAAACAATAAAAGAATATAGTAAATCAGGAATGCTGACTAGGTCACAAAAGCCACATCCCTGGGCTATACATTCCCCTTTTCTATATCTTTGATTTCCTGCCTGGGCACAACTGTGTTGAGGTGAACATCTGAGACCCGGCAGAAATTCACAAAATATTGATTACTTTCAATGAAAAGAACTTTGGCCACAGGAGGTAAACATGTTGGGAGATCCTCAGATTCGTGAACTCACCAGTCCTGCTGTCTTTCTCACAGAAACATTTCTGGATATATGTTTGGAAGCAGCACATTCCATCTAGTCAGCTGCAGTCTCCTCCAAACCCTGTTAGACCAGTGATTCTCTATCAACCATGACTTCCCGTAACTTCTATTGTCTTACAATCAAGTGGCCACCACCTACAGTGTTGTAGACAACAGGACACATGGCTCATTGTAACACTTTTGAAAGTGATTCCCTTCCAAAGTACTGGCACACCCTGTGAACCCAGGTATAAATTCATGCAGCTCACAGAATTTGAGGTCATCACACCTGCCTCTCCTCAGGGTGATTTCTGAGTCTCCTCAAATTTATAGCATCCTGGCTTCATGTTACAAGGAAGCCCTGCAGTCTTTCCTAGGAGGGTTAGGGCAGTAATACGCATTTGGCAAAAATGGTGACCTAATTTCTTTCACTATACTGTCCACTGTGAGGCAAAGAAATTTTTAAACACCTATAAAGGTGGTTCACCTCTTCAAGCTTGTAGAACTCACATCTCCTAATAAACCCCACACAGTAAATACAACACCCAAGATTAAAGAGCACTTAAACAATAAGACATTCATTATTTTACAAACCAAAGGGACATGAACCTGGCAGTTCTTGCATTGGTAACTTCGGCACTGAAAACATTCACACAGGAATCTAGGAAAACCAGGTCCCTGAGAAATTCTTTCTCAAGCTGTTGACTGGACTCAGATGACTCTGTGGTCAAGTCAGGTCCATGCCCCACATGGCCAGAGTGAAGGCAATGCAGATCTCCTAAGGGCTTAGATTAGTCCTAATTTCCTCTAACAAATTAAAGAACAGTTAGCTTCCCTGAGGACATTAGGACAGTGACTCATGAAAACTGTGGGGACCTGCAAGGTGGTACAAGTAAAGTATCTTCAACCAGAGAAATTTTAGTGACACAAACCCGGCAAGAGATCTGTGTAAATCAGAAAGTGCAATGTAGATACACATGGTTCCCATATTAGAAGAATTTATGGGGAATTTCCTTACTATTATTTAAATACATCCAGTTAAATTCAGACAAATAGGGCTTCAGAGTTTCCTCCCATGTTAACACTGGGAAGGAAAAAAAAAAAAAAACCCTGTACATTTTTTACACACTTAAGGCCTTCCTCCATTGTGAACTCTCATGTGCTGAGAAAGGTTAGATTTTCTGCTAAAAGATTTACCACATTCACTGCACTCATAAGGCCTTTCTCCAGTGTGAACTCTCTGGTGATAATGGAGTGTGGAACGAGAAGTAAAAGATTTCCCACATTCACTGCATTCATATGGCCTTTCTCCTGTGTGAACTCTCTGGTGAATAATGAGGTGAATTCTTTGGGTAAAGGATTTCCCACATTCACTGCACTCATGGGGCCTTTCCCCTGTGTGAACTCTCCGGTGTCTAATGAGTATAGAGCTATTTGTAAAAGATTTATCACATTCACTGCACTTGTAAGGCCTTTCTCCTGTGTGAACTCTCTGATGATAACCAAGGGCAGACACAGAAGTAAAAGATTTTCCACAATCACTACACTCATAAGGCCTTTCTCCAGTGTGAACTCTCCTATGTTTAGAGAGATATGAATTCTGGCTAAAGGATCTCCCACAATCAGCACATTCATAAGGTTTTTCTCCCGTGTGAACTCTCTGATGTTGATTCAGTTGGGAACTATCCCTAAAAGATTTCCCACATTCACTGCAATCAAAAGGCCTTTCTCCTGTGTGAACTCTCTGATGACAACGTAGGGCAGAACTAGAGGTAAAAGATTTCTCACATTCACGGCACTCGTAAGGCCTTTCTCCAATGTGAACTTTCTGGTGATAACGAAGGGCAGAGCCAGAAGTAAAACATTTCCCACATTCACGACATTCATAAGGTCTCTCTCCTGTGTGTACTCTCTGATGTATATTGAGGTGATTTCTTTGGGTAAAGGATTTCCCACATTCACTGCACTCATAAGGCCTTTCTCCTGTGTGAATTCTACGGTGCCGAATGAGTATTGGTCCATTGGTAAAAGATTTTCCACATTCAGTACACTCGTAGGGTTTTTCTCCCGAGTGAACTCTCTGATGATAACAGAGAGCAGAGCCAGAGGTAAAAGACTTCCCACATTCACTGCACTCAAAAGGCCTTTCTCCAGTGTGTACTCTCTGGTGTTGGGAGAGGTAAGATTTGTGGCTAAAGGATTTCCCACATTCACTGCACTCATAAGGCCTTTCTCCTGTGTGAACTCTTCGGTGTATAATGAGGTGATTTATTTGAGTAAAAGATTTTCCACAATCACTACACTCATATGGCCTTTCTCCTGTATGAACCCTCTGATGATAACGAAGGCCAGAGCTAGAGGTAAAGGATTTCCCACACAGACTACATTTATAGGGCTTTTCTCCAGTATGAACTCTCTCATGATAACGGAGGGCAGAGCTAGAAGTAAAAGATTTCCCACATTCATCACACTCATAAGGCCTTTCTCCTGTGTGAACTCTCCCGTGTTCAATGAGGTCAGATTTTCGTTTAAAAAATTTCCCACATTCACTGCACTCAAAACTCATTTCTCCAGTATAAACTGTCTGTTGTTGAATAAGAATAGAGCTATGCCTGAAAGATGGCGCACACTCACAACACACATAACAACTTTCTCCTGTGTGACTTCTCTGAGGATAAATGAGGATAAATTTTTGGTTAAAGGATTTCCCACATTTGCCGCACTTGTGCTGCCTTGCCCCAGAATGAATTCTTCTTCGGTGTTGATTGAAGGTTAAGGTTCCCCTAAAGGATTTTCCACAGTCATCACAAACATGAATTCTGTTATCAGTGTGGACCCGCTGGTGAATAACAAATGAGGATTTGTACCTGAATGTTTTCCCACACTCATGGCACATAAAACAATGTCTTTTAGTATGCACACTTGGATCCTGAACAAGTGTGTTTTGGGAACTAATGGTTTTCCTGCGTTCTTCCACAGTACTTTTCGAGCGTTGAAGAGACACCCTATTTTTGGAGCTATTGTTTGGCTTCTCCCTAGTGTGATTTGCCTGTTGCTGGAGATGTCCTGAGGTGGGCAGGCAGTTTTTCCCAACCTCCTTAGAGGTAAAGGGCTTGCGTAACATATGTAAATTGCAGGCCCTTGCAAATGAGGCTTTGTTCACATCATTTATGAAGACTTTTTTCCCTGTGCGATGCTGCTGACACTGCTGGCAGTTTGCATTGAAATAACATTGTTTTCCACATGCCCCGCATCTCAACAGTTTCAGGCTGTATAGTGTTTCTTGGTGCTCTGTCCACTGGAAGATGTCTCTCAAGACAGAACCACACATCTCACAAGGATGGGTCTTCTGGGAAGATGGAGGTTCCTCTGGCGTCTTGCTCTGTAACACTCCTACAGAATCCCTCTGTTCAGATGGTACCTCCACATCCTTTCCTCCACAACAGCAACCTAAGGGCAAGAAATGCTGGTGAAATACACACTGACTTTATTGGTGAGAAGCAACCCAACCACAAATGTGCAAATTAAAAACAAAAAAGAGCAGGGGTAACTCTGTTTATGTCAGATAAAATAAAGAGCTCAAGTAAAGGAACTGTCACAAAAGACAAAACCTCCTAATACAATGATAAAACAGGCAAGTCATTAAGAGGCTATAACAGTTCTAAGTACATATGTATGTACCCAATATCAGAGACCTAAATATATGAAGTACTAACTAAAGAGAAATAGAGCCCTGGCTAGTGGCACAGTGGGTAAGGTGCCAGCCTGCGAACCCAAAGGTCGCTGGTTTGATTCCC
The DNA here is from genome assembly GCA_004026585.1 of Noctilio leporinus. NCBI lineage: Eukaryota > Metazoa > Chordata > Mammalia > Chiroptera > Noctilionidae > Noctilio > Noctilio leporinus. The sequence goes on from PVIW01008245.1 coordinate 41,467, forward strand.
CAGCCAGGGCACATAACCAAGTTGCAAGCCAGATCTCCAGCCAGGTCTGTAGCTGGAGGCAGGTGAAAGGCAACCATACTTTGATGTCTCTCTCCCTCTCTGCCTCTCTCCCTTCCCCTCTTTCTAAAAATAATAAATAAAATCTTAAAAAAAAAAAAAAAAAAAAAGACAGCAATACAATAAATACAGGGATCTTCACTGTTCTGCTCTCTATAATAGATTGCTCAGACAAAAATATCAGTAAAAGAATATCGAACTTTAACTTCACTTAAGAGCAAATGAGCTCTTCTGGAACCAGCAAGAGGTAGCCTCTGAAAATGGTTCACTCTTCACTCAGAAAACCTCACAAAATCATGCAAATCAACAGGCTGAAATGTTAGTGTTCACTTTAACACTCATGAAACTGCCAGACCGACAAGGGTATGCATATTCAAAAAGCCACCAAATATCTGAAAGATGTCACTTGGCGGAAGCAATGTATGCCCTTCAGCCATTACAATGGTGGAATTGATAGGTGTGCCCAAGTCAAAGAGTGGGGTTAAACACAGGGTCAGTGGCCCAAAACGAGTGCTGAATTTTTGCTACACATGTTCAAAAACGCAGAGAGTAATGCTGAAATTAAGGGTTTAGATGCAGATTTTCTCGTCATTGAGCACAATCAGGTGAACAAAGCACCGAAGATGTAGCGTAAAATGTACAGAGCTCACGGATGGATTAAGCCACTCATGAGCTCTCCCTGCCACATTGAGATGATTCTAATGAGAGCAAATTATTCCTAAATGAGAAGAGAAAGTTTCATAAAAGAAAAAGATACTCCAGAATAAACTGAAGAAACAAAAGCTTATGGCCTGAGAGTAAATTCACCATAAAATACGTATTATAAAAGTTTAAAAAATAAGAGAGGGGGTAAACAAACCAAGCCCTAACCAGGTAACTCAGTTTGGTTAGCAAGTCATCCTGATATGCCAAAGCTGAGGGTTTAATCCCCGATTGGGGCACATACTTAGGCAGTGAATGCATAAGTAAATGGAACAAGTTGACATCTGTCTGTCTCCCTCTGCCCCACTCTTTAAAATCAATAAATTTAAAAAAATTACTTATTTAAAAATTTTTATTATATCTTTAAAAAAAATTTTATTCATTATTTTTTTTCAGAGAGAGCAGAAAGGAGGGAAAAGGAAAGGGAGAGAAACATCAATGTATGGTTGCCTTTCACCCACCTCCAGCTAAGGACCTGGCTTGCAACATGGCTTGCAACCTGGTTTTGTGCCTTGACTGGGAATCGAACCAACGACCTTTGGGTTTGCAGGCCAGCTACCAACCAGGGAAAAAATATATACATATATTAAAGAGCAAATGTACCTAACAGACATATATAGAAGATGTAGTAGAATACATCTTCTTCTCAAATGCACAAGGAATATATGGTATAACAAATCACATATTAGGTCACAAAACAAGTCTTAACCAACTTAAAGAGGCTGAAATCATATCAAGTATCTTTCCTAACCAAAAATGGCAGTAAAGGAAAAATCACTCAATAAAAAAAATACAAATATGTTAAATTTAAACATACTCTTGAATGATCAATAAATCAAAGATATCAAAAATACATATTCAGACAAATAAAAATGGAAACATACCATACAGAATGTTACAAAAGTAGCAGTAAGAGGGAAGTTTATAGTGATAAATGTCTACATTAATATAAAAGAAATGTCTCAATCTCCCTTTATACTTTAAGGTATAAGAAAAAAACTGGGTGGGTGGGGAGGGGGACAGAGGGGAGCAAAAAGGGGATGGATATAACACAACAATAAAATTAAAAAAAAAAAAGAAAGAGAAAAAACAAACTAAGGTCAAGAACAGAAGAAAGTAAATAACAAAGATCAAAGCAGAAATAAGTCAGAAAGAGACAGGTAAAACAAGAGAAAAAAATCAATGAAACTAAGAGATGGTATTTAAAAAAGATAATCAAGTCCTGGCTGGTAGCTCAGTGGATAAAGCGCTGGCCTGCAAACCCAAGGTCACTGGTTCGATTCCCCAGCCAAGGCACATAATCAGGTTGCAAGTCAGGTCTCCAGCCAGGTCGATGGCTAGAAACAGGTAAAAGGCAACCATACATCGATGCTTCTCTCTTCCTCTCTCCCAAAATAATAAATAAAACTTTTATTTTAAAAAAAGATAACAAAAAAAAAAAAAAAAAAAGATAACCAATTGACAAACCTTTAGATAATTTATAATTTAGAGAAAAGATTCATAAAGTAAGAAAGACATCATAACTGATAGTGCAGGAATACAACAATCAGAAGAGGCTACTAAAAATAATTATGCTGGCAAACTGGATAACTTGGAAATTAAAAATTATCTGGAAAAATATAAGCCATCAAAACTGAATCATGTGCCCTGGCTGGTGGCACAGTGGATAAGGCGCTGGCCTGTGAACCCAGAAGTCACTGGTTTGATTCCCAGCCAAGGCTCATAATCAGATTGCAAACCAGGTCTCCAGCCAGGTTCATACTGGAGGCAGGTGAAAGGCAACCAAACATGGATGTCTCTCTCCCTCTGTGCCTATATCCCTTCCCCTCTCTATAAAAATAACTAATAAACTCTTAAAAAAAAAAAAAAAAAAAAAAAAAAAAAAAAAAAAAAAAAAAAAAAAAAAAAAAAAAAAAAAAAAAAAAAAAAAAAAAAAAAAAAAAAAAAAAAAAAAAAAAAAAAAAAAAAAAAAAAAACAAAACTGAATCATGTAGAAACAGAAAAGCTAAATAGATCTTTACCTGGTAAAACTGAATTTGCAATAATCAACAATCAAAGGTTAAAATTTTTTCTCTAACATCAGGAACTAGAAAAGGATGCCCATTCTCACCACTTTTATTCAATATAGTACTGAAAGTCACACCCAGAATAAAGAAAGCAAGAAATAAACAGAACTCAAATTAGAAACAAAACTGCCTATTTGCAGATGAAATCTTCTTACATACAGAAAACCCTGAAGACTACCAAAACACTATCAAGACCTAATCAATGAATTCAGTAAAGTTCCAGAATAAGAAAAAAAATCAGTAAAAATAATCAGTTGCCCTGGCCGGGTAGCTCAGTTGCTTAGTGTCCCAACACACCACAGTTGCAAGTTCAATCCTCAGTCAGGGCACATAAAAGAAACAACCAATGAATATATAAAAGTGGAACAACAAATTAATATTTCTCTTGTTTGCTTGCTGTCTCTCCCCTGACCCCTTCCTCTCTTAAAAGCAAAAACAAAAAAACAAGGCTGCTGATTCAATTACTGGTCAGGGTACACGTCTTGGTTGCAGGCTGGGTCCCCATTTGGGGGCATGTGAGAAACAACCACACATTGTTGTGTGCTTCTCTTACACATCGATGGTTTTCTCCCTCTTTTCCTTCCTTCTCGTCTAAAAATAAAGACCTAAAAAAAAAAAAGTTCAGTTGTGTTTATATACACTAATAAAAATTATCTGAAAAGAAAATTATGAAGATAATCCCATTTAAAATAGCATTGAAAAGAATAAAATACTCAGGAATAAAATTAACCTAGGTGAAAAATCTGTATTCTGAAAATTGTAAGATATTGATGAAAGAAATTGAACACATAAACAGAAAATTATCCAGTTTTTTGACTGAATGAATATTGTTATAATGTCCCTTTTTTTTTTTTTGCCCCACCCCTCAGACCTAATGTCCCTTTTATACAGAGTAATCTACCCAAAGTGACCTTTGGATTCTATGCAATTCATATAAAAATGTCAATGAAACAAGTTGACTTGGAAGCCCTGGCTGGTAGCACAATGGATAAGACGCTGGCCTGCAAACCCAAAGGTCGCTGGTGCGATTCCCCAGCCAGGGCACAGAACCAGGTTGCAAGCCAGGTCTCCAGCCAGGTCTGTGGCTGGAGACAAGTGAAAGGCAACCATATATTGATGTTTCTCTTTTTCTCTCCCTTTCTGCCCCTCTCCCTTCCTCTCTCTCTGGAAATAATAAATAAAATCTTGGGGGAAAAAAAAAAGTTGACTTGGGGTAGTGAACACACAATACAGTGTACAGATGTTGTGTTGTAGAATTGTGCACCTTAAACCTGTATGATTTTGTTAACCAGTTAAGCAATGGCAGGAAATATTTACAAAAGATGTTTAAGAGGAGACCCAAAAAACCCAGAATTTATTTATAAAAAATTGTGTATTTATTCTTACATGTCTAAAGTTCAGTCACTTTCAAAGTATTCTCCATTTAATGCAATATACCCTTCAAGATTGTTTCCCACTGCTCAAAACAGTTTTTGAACTAATTAATTTTGATGCCTTTTAGTGCTTCTGCTTTTTTGTTTCACCCCCTTCATGTTGGCAAAACATTTCCCTTTGTGGACTTTTCTCATCCAGGAAAACAAGAGTTGCTTGGGTTGAGATTGGGTGAATAGGAGGGTGGGGGATGTGAGTCATGCTATTTTGGGTAAAAAACTGCTGGGCACTCAGCACAGTGTGGGCAGGTATGCTCATAAATCACCCAAAATGAAATGGGCAAACACATTTTGGGGAGGAGGGCTCCTCCTATCTATCAAGGGGTTAATATCCAGAATATATTAGGAACTCACATACTTTGACAATAAAAAAAGTTCAATTAAAAACAGCCCTGGCTGGTAGCACAGTGGTTAAGGCGCCGGCCTGCGAACCCAAAGGTCACAGGTTCGATTCCCCAGCCAGGGCACATAACCAGGTTGCAAACCAGGTCTCCAGTCAGGTCTGTGGCTGGAGGCAGGTGAAAGGCAACCATACATTGATGTCTCTCTCCCTCTCTCCCTCTCTGCCTCTCTCCCTTCCCCTCTTTCTAAAAATAATGAAATAAAATCTTAAAAAAAAAATAATAATAATAATGACAAGTTCTGATGTCAGCACTGTGTCATTTAAAAAAAAAAAAAAATGGGTAAAGGATTATATATACACACTTATCCAAAGACATATAAATGGCCAAGAGATACATGAAAAGGTGCTCAACATTGCTAATTTCATGCAATTATAAATTCATAACACAGTAAGACCCCACCTCACACCTGTTAGGTTTGCTATTATCAAAAAGAGAAGAGATATCAAATGTTGACCAGGATATAAAGTAAAAAAATGCCTTTGTACACTGTTAAAATGTAACGAATTCCACCAAGGACACTAAGGACAACAGTACGGAAGTTTCTCAAAACGTTAAAAAATCCAACAATCTCTTCTCTGTATATTATATCCAAAAGAAACAAAATTGGTATCTGTCTACAAATAAATGGGCTAAGAAAGTCTAGTATGTGTACACACACATGAACACATACAATGGAGCATTATTCAGCCATTAAAGAAAATCATGAATTTGTGACAACATCAATGAACCTGAAGATCAAAATGCAGTGAAATAAGCCAGGCTGAGAAAGACAAATACTATATAAAATGACTTATGTCACTCTTCAAAATCCAGTATGTACTTTAAATATGTATAAAAATATATGGCCCTGGCTGGTGACACAGTGGATAAGGTGCCGGCCTGCGAACCCAAAGGTCGCTGGTTTGATTCCCCAGCCAGGGCATGTAACCAGGTTGCAAGCCAGGTCCCCAGCCAGATCTGTAGCTGGAGGCAGGTGAAAGACAACCATACATTGATGTCTCTCTCCCTCTCTGCCTCTCTCCCTTCCCTTCTCTCTAAAAATAATAAATAATATATTAAAAATACATATATACGTATGTAAATGTATTTTTGCATGTGTTTAGTAATATTGTAACTGATGTTAGGTAAAAAAGTAATTCTTCAAACAAATGAATTAACGTAGGCATTTTGAAATAATAAAAAACATAAATAAAATAAAATAATTTATAGCGAAACCTTAAAAAAAACAAACAAACAAGAGTTGAACCATACAAACAAAAAGAATGCCAGGGGCTAGAGTGTAGGGGAATGGGGTAATGTTGTTGAGTTATGAGATTAAGTTCGGAGCCCTGGTTGGTGTAGCTCTGTGGGTTGTGTTCCAAACTAAGAACTGAAAGGTCACTGGTTTGATCAGAGCACAAGGCTGGGTTGTGGACTGGGTCTGTTTTTCTCCCTCCCTTCTCCTCAAGCTAAAAATAAGTGTATCTTTTTTAAAAAGATTAAGTTCTGAAAATCTAATGTAAAACATGGTGACTATAGTTAAGAATGCTGTATTATATACTTGAAGCTTGCTAAGAGACAAGAAAGTGTTATTATTGCACACATGAAAAAGGTTAACAGTTCCCTCTTATCCATTGGGGGCGGGGGAGTACATTCCAAGAAAAATGATGAAGTGTCCAGCCCTCCCGTATAGGAGGTGACAGATGTTAATTTGACTGTACTAATCATTTCAAAAGTGTATGTATATAGTAAATCAAGACATTATATATTCTAAATATATACAATATATTACTTGTCAAATATACTTCCTTAAACATAAGAAAAAAAATTTAAATACTATAAATAGAACCATACAGGTCAGCCTCGAAAAACAGCTCATGAAAATGTTAATAACTGTAACAATGCCTGTAATAATAGGTGGCATTGGCAAGCATTAATAAAATGTCAAAAATAAAAGAGGGAATAAAGTGGGACACAGAAGTGCCATCCATCTGGACACATGACCCAGTCAGAGCAAGGGCAAACATGGTGACATCATTATTCTCCCTACAAGACTACTGGACTCAAATCTTTCCCTATGAGGGTACAGTACAGTAGGATTTTGGGTTTCAGAGAAAGAAGAGGGCAGAGCAAATGAACAAGTCCTGCCAAGTCCAGGGATCTACCAAAAAAACTGGGAAGAAACAGTGCCCATAGTCCACATGTGAGGACAGAGTGTACCCTAGGAAACAGAGGGCGTGGGAGAAATGTAAACCCTAGTCCATCCAGGTCGGAGAGGACAGAGTGAAAGTCTTACCCAGTGAGGATATAAGACCAAAGTTCTCCAGCATCACATCAAGGTAAAGGCGTCTCTGGGCCTCATCAAGGAGACGCCATTCCGTCCTGGAGAAATACACGGCGACATCCTCAAAGGTCACACAAACCTGTCAGGATTAATACACATAAAAACATGGACAGTCTCCAAGAACATACTACCCAACTCCTCATACATCTTCCTATCACTCATCTTCCTCCAGGGTTCCCACCTCACGGGAGATATGAGGCCCTGGCGCTGGTGATGCTATTCGCTTGTAGTCCCATTAATCACTGTTCTCGCCCTCAACAGCAGCTAGGGTCGGGGGTGGGGGACAGATAAAATGCCACCTAAGCTCTGAACCTGGCCTGTATCCCTCCAGACAAGCAATTTACCTGGGGTTTCCCACATTGTGCCTCTAAGACACAGCCAAATATGGGGCACTCAGTTCATGCTTCCTCTTGATGTACACATCATGTAGTAAGCCAAACTGCTGTCACATCATCAGACTGCAGCCTCACTCCCTCTGCTCTGCCACCTTCCTGCTCCACACCACAGGCATCTGACTCACCCATGTACACAACCCATGGCATCAGAGCATGTACGACATATTCAAACAGGATTCAGCACAACCCCAGTCCTCTGATGGGTCCCACAGTCAGAGTAAGTCCCTGATGAGATTCTGCAGTCCTTCCTGCCTATCTCTGAGCTTTACTTCAGTATTAGTTACAAAGAGCCACATGCAGATTTCAGTAATAACCCCTTTCCACTTCTGCACGGCACCTGATGTCACTGCAGCAGCAGCCACAAACCTCCTCTTTCCATCCAACCTTCCCTAAAAGCCCAGTCCCACTGGCCTCTTTGACACCTTTATTATATTTTGCCCCAGATCTTATCCACCGACAAGATGAAAATATCCTAGATGCTGTCAAATTCACCACAAAATTCTGGTGAACCCAGTCATGGCTGGTGTGGCTCAGTGGATTAGCGCCGGTCAGAGCCTGCAAAAGGGTCACTGGTTCGACTCCCAGCCAGGGCACATAACCAGGTTGCAAGCCAGGTCTCCAGCCAGGTCCGTGGCTGGAGGCAGGTGAAAGGCAACCATACACTGATGTCTCTCTCCCTTTCTTCTTTACTCCCTGCCCATCTCACTAAAAAATAGGAATAAAATCTAAAAAAAAAAAAAATTCTGGTGAATCCTGCAGTAGTGGATAAGCAGGAACCCTGTCCTCTAGTGGGCTCTCAATTACTCCTCTGCCTCCCTGGTCATCTCGTATCCACTCATCCCATGGAGGGAGGCCTTGGCCCTCTGCCTAATCAACCTGCCAAACCCTTCCCACAAACACTTGTCTCCTTAAACATTCACCCTCTTCTTTCTGATTTACTAATTAGCGTTGCCACCATGACCTGCATTCCCTTCCTACATGCAGATCCACATCACTTTTGCATGTCTCCATCCTGGACCCCTCCTCAGATTTGTGTGTTCAGCTGCCCACTTAATGTTTCCTCTCATTGTTCTCTGCTGCCCACTTAATGTCTCCTCTCATTGTTCTCACACATCTTAGACATTTCACAGAGCTTAAACAAAACTCGTATTCACAAGGAAAAATTAACCTATCGTCATCTTCCCCAGCCCAGTTGATAGAGCACCCATCACTTCCTGGGGTTGTTTCTCTCTTTTTTTTCTCTCTCTCACCTTCTTTAAACCTGGACCCACAATTCAATCTCTTCTTCCACCTCCACAGCCACCCCTCCTGACCATCAACTTTCATCTGAAATAGAGCTACTGCTTCCTCCTGAGTGCCCTGCCTCCCTGAACCCTGTAATTTCTCCTCCATGTGCAGCCAGACAGAGCCTGTCATATCCAGGAGAGACCAACTCCTTCCTCTTGTCCAGAAGTCCCGTTAGGTCCGTAACAGATGCCCAACTTCCACATCACAGAAGAGATTATGGCCCCCATGCTCTTTGTTTTTAACAGAAGATTGGAGTCCTGCTGTACCAAGCATTTTCATGTGCTGGTGTCTGGCCTCGGTTAGTGTCCCACACCTGTTGACACTGGTTGCAATGCACTGGGAACACCTTCATGTTACCTGTGCCCGGCACTCGGAACACAGGGATTGGGGGGTATCCTGGGGGTCCCAACATTCCAGAGCCGGGGAAAATACCAAGGGGAGAGTCTGGAGATACCACAACCCAAGACAGGCGTGGTGACACCCCTAAAGGCCTCCGACCCAACAGCTAAGAAAACGGGTGAACATTTCAGAAACCTCACCATCCCAGGCACCATCTGGGTGGTGTCGGGACCGGAGAGGCGGGTGGGAAACGCTGTCCGTCCTCGTCTAGCTTACGATCGTGGTTTTCCAGCCTTCGACACCTGCGGGGAAGACGTGGGCCTGGAGCCTGGAGCCCTCAGACCAAACGTCCATCTTCCTGGTGGCGCCTCACCAGCTCTGGGACCTTGGCCGAGGGCGCCACTCCGCGCCGCGTCACCCCCCGTCCGGCCTGGCTCCCTCCCCGGGTAGCCGACGCTGGACCCTGAATGTCCTGACTCGGGTTCTGCGTTCTCCTCGGGCCTCGCCCCGCGGGGTGGAGGCACAACCCCTCCCTCTACTCCCCGAAGGCGTGAGGGAGGAGGACCCCGGGGTCCCGGATCCTCCCGGATCCTGCCGGCTCCGCCGCCCCTGCACGTCTTTCCTCGGCGGCCCCCCAGCCACGCATCCTCTGCCACCGCGTCCCACTGTGTCACCTCCCGGCCTGGGACTCCGAGGCCTGCGCTGCGGGACGTGACGGGCGCCCCGCACCCGGGCTGCACGGCTCGGGGGGGCGACGGGGAGGCCCTGGGGCACGCGGACTCACCGCAGCGGGGCCACTCGGCTCGGCCGACGCCATCGGACTCGGTGGGCGAGCGCGGCGGGGGCGGCGGGCCAGGAGGAGGCCTCGGACTCCGCGGCCCTCGACCGGGAGGCGGCAGCGGTCCCCACGCGGCTTTGCCGCGCTTCGCACCCGCGTCCGTGCGGCGCGGGACCACGGCTCTCGCGCCTTCTGGGTTCTAGCAGGTCGCCCCGGGCCTCACGGGCTGGAGCCTCAGACGATGAAAAGACCCTCGAGGAGCCAAAATGACCGCCACCCTGAGGAGGCCGGAAGTACCGCCTTGGCGGGACGCGAACGCCTCATTCTGCCCCAGCATTGGCTCATCGTGCCTGTCTCCGCGCAAGGCCTCCTGGGTAATGTAGTTCCTAGCGGTCCCGACGTCCAGAGGAAGGGCGTTCACCCTAGGACCAGACCGTGAGGAATGCTGGAAAATCATGAGGCAGGAAGAAGAGGACGTGAATAATGGGCCTACACATTTATTTTTTTCTATAGGTATTACAAAAACCTATGCCTTCTTGTTTAGAAAACTTGAGGTAGATTTATGTGCGTGTACGTGCTGTAAAAGCTGTTTCCTCCTTATATTCCGTTCTCCCTAATACAGTTGCTATCAATTATTGTGTATCCTTCCAGAAAGATTTGTTAGTATGTATGTATGGTAACTCGCCTGTACTTTTTATTTTTATTTATTTATTTATTTTT
>PVIW01008245.1:52067-63259 GCA_004026585.1 Noctilio leporinus
AGAGAGAGGGGAAGGAAGAGAGGCAGAGAGGGAGAGAAACATCAATGTATGGTTGCCTTTCACCTGCCTCCAGCTACAGAGCTGGCTGGAGACCTGGCTTGCAACCTGATTATGTGCCCTGGCTGGGAATCGAACCAGCAACCTTTGGGTTTGCAGGCCGGCACCTTATCCACTATGCCACCAGCCAGGGCTTACTTTTTAAAATCTAATGTTACCTAACCTCTAATCCCAAGGACTCATTTGCTGTTATTTAATAACTTATTGACTATTAATGGAAACAAGTAAAATATTATTATGGATTTTAAGTAAGTGATACTATGATAAATCCTAATTTGACTTCTGTGGAAGAATATAAGTTTACATGTTCTAAAAAAAAATTGATATTGTTGCCATGGGAAGCGTGGCACAGTTGGTTGGAGCATCATCCTGTAAATCAAAAAGTTGCAGGTTTAATTCCAGTCAAGACACATACCTAGATTGCCACTTTGATCCCCAGTCAGAGGCAACCAGTGAATGTTTCTTTCTCTCTCCCTCTCCTTCTCTCTCGAAGCGATGAAAAAATGTCCTTGGGTGAGGATAAGAATTCATAAATTTGCTTAGATTAACCTGTAAACTCACTTAGATCACCTAAGATTTTATAAGGTTTGTGTAACCATATACTGTAATTTGCCAAGAGTTTAACCTTGAGACTTAAACTTCCTTCCATACTTACGCCCTCCCTGACACTGATGGTCACCAGAGTTCTTTTTCAGGCAGCCCAGCCTGTTTTGTAGGACCAGGTTGTTGATCCTATGGAAACCGCATGAGACTGTCCAATGCCATTTGGAGGATCCTCTTGTAATCTCTTCATGAATTTTTTTCATTGTACCTTCCTTATAAGACTAAAATCTCCTCCCAAGAATGAAGATGTTCCACTATTTTTTAACAGTTAATATAGGTATAGGCATGTTTTCTAACTATGCATATGCAGGAATATCCTCTCCTATACAGTATGTGTGATGACAAAGCTCACCTTGGTGTTTATGCATGATTTCTCTGAATAAAGATTAATCTGATCCTTTGTTCGGAGATCACTGCTTTGGGCAGTGATCCCTGGTGTGTCCTTACTTGTCTGGTGGCAATAAAGTTCCTTCTCAAACATATCATCCTACAGTTGTCTTTTGGATGTCACCAGGGAGTAACTGGACCTGGTTCAGTCCAGTAACAATAAGTGAAATAAATGTATATGAAGACCTGGTTTCAAATATCTATAGCAGTTTTATTTAGAATGGTCAAAAACTGGAAATAACTCAGATGTAAAAACAGACAAAGGAATAAGTAAATAATGCTTTCTCCACAGAATATCATACTTCTCAGGAATATAAGAAAATGATATGTGTTAAGTATCATTAGCAAATCTCAAAAAAATACACCACATGAGGCTACTTAGAAGCACAGAAGAGTAAACACTGTGAAAATCATGTAAAAGTCTATACAATGGGCCATGTGAGACCATAAGGTGAAGGTGGCCATCTGCAAATGAGGAAGAAGGCTTTCACTAGGAACTGAATTGAACCCCACCTTGATCTTAAGACTGTCAATCTACAGAACAATGTTTATTGAGGGCTTGCTCTATTCAATACTGTTCCACTACCTGGGACCTGATAAAGAGCCTCCCTCTCTTCACCTGCCAATAAAGCACAGAAAGCCACACCTCTCTTATATGAAACATTCAATTACCATAAACTGAAGGAAGGACAAAGGAGATTTTAAACTGTAACAGTGACTAAAAAGAGAATGAAAGAAGAGTTCTCCCAAAGAGACACCCAAAGCCTATGCTTGTAGAATAAAAAATAAATCGATATAGGAAAATATGAAGAAGCAAGAAGAAAAAGTTCCTAATTCTCCACCCAGAAACTGACATCAACTGGGCATTCTAAGTGTGTGAGTTTATGTGTATGTGTGAAGTCCTTGGAGTGTCTCCTGCAGAGTTTTGCTATTGCCCTGGCTGGTGTGGCTCAGTGGGTCGAATGCTTGCCTGCAAACCTAAAGGTTGCAGGTCCTTTTTCTGGTCAGGGCACATGCCTGGGCAGGCGTCCAGTTAGGGACGTATAAGAGGTAATCTACTGATGCTTCTCTCTCACAATAAAGTTTTTCTCCCTCTCCTTCTCCCTTCCTTCCTCCCTCTCTGAATATTAATAAATAGAAATGACCTTAAAAAAAAAAAAAAGTACAAATGGGTGGTAACAAAATACAGGGTGTAAAGTACAGCATAGGGAATATAGTCAACAATATTGTAATAACTGTGTATGGTGCCACAAGGGTTCAAGACTCATGGTGGTGGTAACTTAGTGGGTTACATAAGTGTATAATTACTGGCATGTACACCTGAAACTATTATAATATTGTATGTCAACTGTAATTGAAAAATAAAAAATTACTTATAGAAAAAAAATACATAAAATCTTTAAAAGAAAAAAGGCCTTGGCTGATATGCATCAATGAATTGAGTGCCAGCCTTCAAACTGAAGGGCACCAGTTCTATTCCCAGTTAGAGCACACACCTGGGGTGCAGGCCAGGTCCCCAGCTGGGAGCATAACGAGAAGCAACCAATCACACGTTGATTTCTCTCTCTCCTTCTCTCTCCCTTCAGAAAAGTCTGACTGTGAGATCAACTGGAGACTGATGTGGGAGCAGGCAAGGGGTTTTTGGGGGGTTATGGGGGGGGGGAAGAGCTGCTCCCGACCACCTCAAGAGCCCATGAGGCAGGAGAATGGAGGCTCCCATCCCTCTCAGGCATGTAGGACTTGTGTCAGGAGTTTTTAAGTTTGCAAGCTGCAGCAGATGTGGCATCAGACGCCTGATTAGGGCATTGTCCCTTGGTCACTGGCAAGGCATATGGCAAGTGTTTATCTCCAGCAAATTCCTGCACATCCTTTATTCCGGACCAGGTTCATTAGCACATTCCACTCAGGCTGTTTCTATACTCTGACACCTCCCTTCCCCTCTCTCCATAAAACAATAAAATAAAATAAAGCATTAAAAAAAAAAGCTCTTATTCCAGTGTAAAAACTCTGATATCTAATGAGGCTGTGACCTTCGCTAAGAGGTTTCCCATATTCACTGTGTTACAGAGTGGGAGAAAGCCAAAATCCCCCACTCTGAGGTTTGGAATAGGGGGTGGAGTGAGGCTCAGTGAACTAGCCTTTGTCCTTTGCGCGCCAAGAAAATAGGAGGGGCTTTTCCCAGAGGATAGCAATGAAAAGGCTTACAGCACTGTGCAAAATTCTGTCAGTGGTAAGGACTGTTCCTTGTATCCCCTTTGTCAAAAGCTGCAATCAGGGATTTAAAATAGGGTGGCAAAAATAAAAATAAAAAAATAAAATAAAATAAAATAAAATAGGGTGGCAGTCATCAACCCCCCACCCCCACGGACTCGCAGATAGACCTGAGGCCTGAGAAATAGAAAAGGAGTCACCTGGGTTGGGCGGGGTGGATGGCAAAGGGGAGAAGGGAGACTTGCAGCTTTCACAGAAATGGAATTTTGTGCGATATAAGCATTAGGGAGTGTGCTCAAGACCTTCCCCTAAGCGAGTACAGCAGCTGCCAAGAAATTTGAATTTATGTCTAGAAAATGCTAAGTTGTGCCCTGGCTGGTGGCACAGTGGATAAGGTGTTGACTTGTGAACCCAAAGATTACTGGTTCGATTCCAGGGCACAAAACCGGGTTGCAAGCCAGGTCTCCAGCCAGGTCCGTAGCTGGAGGCAGGTGAAAGGCAACCATACATAGATGTCTCTCTCCCTCTCTGCCTCTTTAAAAGAAAAGGCTAAGTTATAAATTGTTGTGTTCTGAAAGGCGATACCGTTTGCTTGTCTATTTTAAAGCTGGCCTGATCTAGGAGGACTGTATATTTTGGGTGTTTTTAAAGGAAGCAGAACTTAACAGCAGAATTGCACCTTTTATATAAATCTGTATAATCTTTAAACAAACAAATACTTCTCCTTTTCACAAAACTCTGTTATTAAGAGTTTTCCTTTTTGGCAGCAAGCAAAATAGGCCCATTAAAACTGAGGACCCCCCACCCTCACCCTCAGGTCCTATTACAATTGGACATAACACTTTCTCTAGTGAGGACTCTGGTGAACAATGGTATGTTTGCAGCAGAAGGCATTCGTGCATCCTCCCCAGTCACAGTAAGTTTCTCTCCTTTGTGAAGCAGGCTCACTCTCTGATCTGCTGTTTGCCTTACCCTGGTGTGAACAGCCAGTTGCTGGAGAAATTCAGAGCTGGCTAAGTTCTTCGCAACCATGCTAAAGATAAATGGCTCCCCTAACACGTGCATGCACAGTTCCTCACAAGTGAGGCTCTGTCCACATGGCTTCTGAAGGTTTCACTCCAATGCAGTGCTGCTGATATTGATGACAGTTTGCACTGACATACAATTGTGGAATGAGTGGCTTGATCTCAAGTAACATTTGGCATTTAGTTGAGGACCAGAAACCACATGACAGAAACCGTACAGAGGGTCCCTCTGTCACCCCACCTTGCACTCTTTTCTCCCCAGGGGTAAGAGGATCCCAGGAACCTAGATCCTCTTGGCTCAGCCACCCCTGCACATGTTTACACAGTGGCCCCTCGGCCCATCACCCTCTCCCACCCCATCACACCATGTGGCACTAATGGGAGCCTCACTGCCCTGGATGCTGGGGCCTGGGTGCAGGACATGACAGGTGCCCTGCCCCCCACACACTCACCTTGCTGAAGCCACTGCAGTGGAAAGAAGAATGAGTCCAGGATGTCCACTAAGTTGGTGGGCTCAACACCTGTCAGGATGAGCTTGGTATCAACTGAGGTTGGGAGGACTGCAGCCAAGCCAGCTCACATCCCTGTGAAAACTGCACAACCATGTGAAAAATCCTACTCAATTGTAATGCATGTTTTACTCTCAATTAAACCACAGTAGGTGGTTGTACAATGTCCTGATATCAATGCAATATTCTACTGAAAGTCAGGAATGTCTTACATTATGAAGGTGCTATGAATGTGTTATTCTATATTTTAAAAGATTAAAAAAATTTTTTTATTTATTATTTCCAGAGAGAGAGGAATGGAGGGAGGAAGAAAGGGAGATAAACATCCATGTATGGTTGCCTTTCACCTGCCCCTAGCCACTGACCTGGCTGGAGACTTGGCCTGCAATCTGGTTATGTGCCCTGGTTGGGGAATCGAACCAGTGACATTTGGGTTTGCAGACCAGGGCCTTGTCCACTGTGCTACCAGCCAGAGGGGAGGTTTTTAAAATTTATTATTTTTAGAGAGAAGGACAAGGAGGGAAGAAGAAAGGGAGAGAAACATCAATGTACAGTTGCCTTTCACCTGCTTTTAGCTAGGGATCTGGCTGGAGACCTGGCTTGCAACCTAGTTATGTGCCCTGACTGGGAATCAAACCAATGACTCTTGGGTTCACAGGCCGGTGCCAATCCACTGAGCCACACAAGCCAGTGCAGATACTGCACTATTAAGTTTTTGCCAAAAAAATAAAACAAACACACCCATATAAGGAACCGAGACAACTGTTATAACAGCTTTGTTTTCGATAGTTAAAATCTAGAAATAACCTAAACAACCATAAAAGATGAATGGATGAATTGAAAATGGCATATCCAAAAAAGGGATATTATGCAGGGAACAAATTGAGCTAATATATAACATCATTGGTGAATATCAATTAGTCAATTATGAAACATAGCCCTGGCTGGTGGCACAGTGGATAAGGCACAGGCCTGCGAACCTTAAGGTAACTGGTTTGATTCCCAGCCAGGGCAACATACCCAGGTTGCAAGCCAGGCCTCCAGCCAGATCCGTAGCTGGAGGCAGATGAAAGGTAACCATACATGGATGTCTCTTTCCCTCTCTGCCTCTGTCCCTTCCCCTCTCTCTAAAAATAAGAAATAAAAATATTTTTAAAAATTATGAAGCATAAAGAAAATCAGGAAAAGAAACAATAGAATAATTCAGAATTGCAGTCATAAATTCAAGAAAAGGCATAGAAAGGTATGGTGAGGGAAAGTAAATCAATGATCACCAGGAGAGGCGGAAAGGGCAAGGAAAGTATAATGAAAAATTAGGTAACTCTAGCGAGACAGTTACAGTCATTATCAGGATTACAGTGATGGCTTTGGAGGTTCACACCTATGTCAAAACTTATCAAACTGTACCTTAAAAAATATATGCAGTTGTGTATATGTAAATTATACCTCAATAAAGCTTGAAAAATTGGTTCCACATTTTAAAATCTGCATGCCCCACACTTTTTGGAAAACAGGTTGGGCAACCCTGTGTTGGTTCCACATATCCATGGTTATGTCCTCTGGGAAAGTCAGTCATTCTTCAGTGGCAGCAAACAGGGATAAATGAGGAACTCAAATCAGCTCAAATGCTGACCTGAGTCACAGGACCTGCAAGACCAGATGACGAATCCCCCTTTATCCTCTCTGTCAAGCCTGTGAAGGAATGTCCTTGAGGTGAACATCACTGAGAGTCTACAGGAATCCACAAAGAATTTTGATTATTTTCTCTGACCATGACTTCAGACACTACTGGCGGTCCTAAAATTAGTGTACAAAGGGAATCTGCTAGTTTGTGTCACAAACATTCTGGATGTTCATTTCAAAAGGGCAACACAAATTTGGTCAAGTTGACAAATTATTTCTGCCACAATATTGTACCTGTGAAGGGACAGAGAACCATGAAAAGTTGTTTTCCCCTTCATGCTTGTAGAATCCATTAACAGTTTACAGATTAGCCAACACAGAAACAGAAAACCCAAAATTAACGAGGTCTTAAATAGGAAAGACTTCATTTTTGGAAAAGCCAAAGCATTGTACAATAGGCAGTCCTCAAGGTTGTGAGGTGGAAGCTGGAAAATCTCATCACAAATACCATGTGAGACCCACATGACCCTGGAAATGGTCATCCTTGTCAAAAGTTGCAGGCCAAACTCACATGATATTCTCTGGGCCAACACCAACCAGGTCCACATCCAAGGGAGTGAAGGAGGACATATGCTCACACACACACACCCTGCAAAAGTTCAGGTTACTCCACATCTGCTCCAGTACATAGAACAGAGTTAAGTACCCTGAGCTGATTGGGATGATGATTGATACAGATTTGCCAGGTAGAAGTCAAAAGTTTGTGGCCACAGGAAATGGCAGGGATATAAACCTGTCAAAAATCCTGGGCAGTTTAGAATAGCAATGTAGGCACACCTGCCCCAAAACTGAAGTTTATGGGGAATCTTGCCACTGTTGCACATGTTCACATGTGAGAACCAATTCAGGGAGATGGCTCCCACACTTATCACCAGTGTCCTTACATAAAACAATATAATTGCACATTCCCCACACATGTGCCCTTTTCTACTGTGAACACTCTGATGTAAAGTGAATGTTCCTTTTCCCATGAAAAAGTTCCCACATTCACTACTTTCAGAAGGCCTTTCTCCTGTGTGGATTCTCTGATGATAAGGAACACCAGAACTAAAACTAAAAAATTTCCCATATTTGCTACAATCTATAGACATTTTCTATTAGGAATTCTCTAAAGAGGTGACACCTTTGCTTCAGAAATTTCTCACACTCAACTACATTCTTGAGGCCTTCCTCCAGTGTGAACTCCCTGGTGTTTAATTAACGCAGAATTAACCTTAAAGGATTTCCCACACTTCATTACATTTGTAAGGCCTGTCTCCCATGTGAGATCTGTGGTAACAGAGCACAGAGGTACAGGTAAGACTTCCCAGTCAGTACACTCACAAGGTCTTTCTCCAGTGTAAACTCTCAGATGCTTACTAATGGTGCAGCTTTTGCTGAAGGATTTCCCACATTCCCCGCACTCAGGGCCTTTCTTCTGTGAACACTCTAGAATGTCTAATGGAACTGTAGTTTTGGTTAGTTTCCCACATTCACTGCATATGTAACATTTTTCTACTGAGGACTCTCTGTTGATGAACAAGTTTGTACCTCAAGTCTTTCATGCATTCTTGAGAGTGAGTTTTTTTTTTGCCTGGAAAAGCTGCCACTGTTGGTTTTAGTGTTTGAACTTTCTTCACTATTAGTGGTATGGACCTGGACAAGTCCTAAAGTGGTCAACAAGTCCTTCTCAACTTCCCCACAGGAAAAGGGCTTCCCAGACATGTGAAACTTGCAGTTATTCCCAATGCAGATTGTTCACATTATAGTGAAGGGTTTCTCTCCCATGTTTGGCATCTGGTGCTGAGGGAGGTTTGTATTGAAATATGACTATTTCCCAAAAGGGCCCAGCCTGCACAGCTTCTGCCCATGATGTGTTCCTTGATGTGCAGCTGACAGCAAAATGTCTTTCAACACTGGGTACACTTCTCACATGCATACCCCATCCCTGGGAAGATAGACCTGCCTTGGGAATCCTGACCTGTGACACTCTTTCTACAGAAATACTGCTTAGGTGCCTCATATTCTGCCCCACACCAACAACCTAAAAGAAAAGAAACACTGATGAAGTGCATGTTGACTGGTGGTGGGGGACAGCCTGAAAAGGTGTGTGTTTGACACAATCAGGAGAGTCTAGGCAATGTGTGTGGGAGTAAGGACGTGGGGCAGGTGAGGATGACCTAGCAATGCTGAGCTACAAGTCAGGCTGTGAGGAAGCTTGGTGAAGTGAAGGACAATGCCAAGGACAGAGCACAAGCAGGAGAGGCAGGATCTATGACTCATTTCTTTGTAAACAAATGTTAGCATGACCTGTCTGATGGTGGGTACCACCTCAATGCTGCACAGGAAAATACCAGGCTATTAAAGAGCACAAACAGAGTAGGAGCTACCACTCATTTATTTGGAAACATTCAGCAGGATCTTGTTCACAGCTGACCCATGACTGCTGTGCAGAAGGCTGTGTCCCGGGAAAAGCCAGTACAGCTCAGCTGCTTGAAGCATCGTACATCAGAAGGTGTTGGGCTTGATCCCCAGTCAGGGAGCCTAGGCAGGCACCAGGTCAATCCCTGTTTCTCTCTCTCTCTTGGTCTTCCCTTTCTTCTCTCTCTGAAAGTTAAGGGACAAATGTGGTCAGGTAAGGATAAAATCAATAGTCCACCTGCATGAGAACAGTGGGTGTTCAATGACTGCCCAAAGAGTACATGAGCAAACCATGACATAATATTCAGAAGGCAATACTGGAGAGCACTGCCCATCCCAGGGATCAGCACGAACAAAGGGTGAGATGTGGAGTCAAAGAACTGAGGTTGGGTGTAAGAGGAGAAGTGACATGTGGAAGAATGGTTAGTAGGCAAAGTGTAAAGACTGCAGATGGGAAGGCTGAAATAAAATGTGGCCATTGACTTTGGAACCA
Source organism: Noctilio leporinus (assembly GCA_004026585.1). Lineage (NCBI taxonomy): Eukaryota > Metazoa > Chordata > Mammalia > Chiroptera > Noctilionidae > Noctilio > Noctilio leporinus. The sequence goes on from PVIW01008245.1 coordinate 61,436, forward strand.
AATTAAGAGCCAAAAAGAATAAGTATCAGGTTGGTTTCAACACAACCTGACATCATTCCCTCTCCCAGAGTGCCTGCCACTCCCCAGAACCAGGTTCCCTCTAAGCCCATCTTGCTGTGGGTGGATTCATACTTGCCCCGAGAACCACCAAGGGCTGTCCTCCACCCACTCCCAAGATGAGCAACCACATGGCACCCACATGGTGCAAGCACTCAGACAAGTAAAAGGATGAAACAGAGCCCTGGCTGGTGTGGCTCAGTGGACTGGGCACCAGCCTATGAACAGAAAGGTCACTGGTTTGATTCCCAGCTGGGGCACATGCCTGGGATGTGGGCCAGATCTCCATCTGGGGGCATGCTAGAGCCAACAAACTGATGTTTTTCCACCTTTCTTTCTTCTTCCTTTCCCCTCTCTCTAAAAATAAATAGTCGACCCTTGGGCAGAGAATTGATTTGCATCTGGACAAATCTGCCTGGCTAAGGCAACAGCAAGCATGGTGGGATCCATTAACCATGACTGCAAGATGACTGGCCCTGGAACCTTCCATGGAAAACCCAGGGGAAGCAGCTGTTGGTTGTGTTCAAGAACAGGGGAGTGTACACATCTCAGTCCAACCAACCACAGAACCTACCCAGGAAACTGTTGAAGAAAGCTGTGCTCATGGTCCTAGGAGATATGGACACACTTCCCTCTGGGGAAAATGAGAGGGCAGGGACTAGCTCAGAACACAACTGTGGGTGAGAGGATCTTACCTAGGGTGCGAATACATGCCAAGTTTTCCCGCATCACTTCCAGGTACAGCTGTGCCCGATATTCATCAAAGGCATTCCATTCCTCCTCCGAGAAGTACATCTTCAGGTCATCCATGGCCACACTGTCCTATCATAATGGGGACAGGTGATATCAAAAACAGTCCCTTCCTAGGGGCCTGCAATCCCTCCCCTCTTATATTTCACCCATGCCTGTTCACCTCCCAACCTCCCCAACTCAGGGGAAGAACCAGATCCTGGTGCCAAGGAAACCCTTGTCTCCATGTAAACTCGTTAGTCTTGAGGTCCAGTTGTTGGTTAACAAGAGGCAGGGGAAGAAACAGGTATCTAGGCTGTGAGCCTGGAATAGAGGATTCCACCTGCTCCCAACAGCCAATTCCTCTGGGATGAATGAGAGTTTCATAGTAATTCAACATCTCTTTCCCAGGTTTCAACAAAATCTTTTATGTCAACTGTGTTTTAAAATAATTTTTAAAAGTGACTCTTAAGGAAAAACCATCCGGAGAAAAATGGGAGCAGGTAGAGGTCAGGGCCACTGAAGGTCTGGGACACCCTCTACTTCCTATGCTTCCATAAGCACTTCCACAGGCATGAGGACCTGTGCAGAGGCAGGCCTAGCACACATGGGTCCATGCTGAGGCTCCCCGGGCTCCGCACTCTAGGCACCCCTTCCTGGCCCTGAAGCCCAGTCACCTGGCGCTGACCGTCTAACCTTCGAGCCTCAGCACTCAGTGTCCCATTGTCCTCATCGTCCTCTCTGTTCTCTTCTCTGAACGCTTCTGGGGACGTCTGAGGCTCAACTCACCCCTTTTGGCTGCTGCAGTGCTCACAATAAGAGCCAAACCCAGCCTGCTACCCCAGCTGTCACTCCACCTCGCACCCTGCTCCCGGCCCACAGGAGCACCTCATGGTCGGAAGGGGGGGGGGGGTCCGGATCTTCCCGCCTCAGCTGCCCTCGCGTGTCTACACTGCGGGGCCTAAGCCCTTCACCCTCCCCCACACCGCCACCCCGTATAACCCAGGAGCGCCTCACGGTCGGAAAAGCCTGGGTTTG
>PVIW01008246.1:0-63159 GCA_004026585.1 Noctilio leporinus
GGGGAGGGGGACAGAGGGGAGCAAAAAGGGGATGGATGTAATACAACAACAATAAAATTTAAAAAAAAAGAAAAAGGTGGCATGTGTCTGCCTCAGTAAAAGGCAGCTTACCTACCCTCCTTTCCCATCTCTTTATACTCTTTATAGCACAATGAGTCAGAGCCTCTATTCCATCTGTATTTAAGGAAGCCCTGGATGCTACAGGGTGACATTGACCCTAAGGAAGTGACAGTCCATGGGAGGTAGAGGGGAGGCAGAAAACAGTCAATCCTGTCTTACCCATAGAAGTAAGTCCCCCAGTCATTGTAGACTAGCAAACACCTGAGAAAGGTGAGAAGAGGCTTCATGGGAACTCTTACCGGGCCTCAGCTTTACTTACCCAGTTATACCACCTTGAAATCTCCTGTCATCCCCTAGAGGAAAGGGGAGGCAGCTCCTTCCTGGGTTAGCTGAGGGGAGGTGAGAAGATGTTTAGGGCTCTGGCCAGTGCCTTCTCTCCCTGAAGTGTCTCTCAGAACTGAAGCTTCACTCCTGGCCAACAGGAGGCAATGGAACTAAGTCCTGGGTCCCAGCAACTGCCTCCTTATTCAGGGTTTTGTTCTCAGTTTTCTCCCCTGCCTCCCTGGAGAGAGGAGCTCAGCATCTGATCCACAGTCATTGGGACCCTGTTCTGGTAAGGGTCCTTGAGCCGCCAACATTAACTACCCAGGCTACTTTTGAAAAAGGCACACTTATGGCCCCCTTCATCATTGACTTGGCCAAGGAGCCTGCCTGGATGTTGGATGCAAAGAAGAAGACCATAAGCTGATGTGTTGAAAACACAGAGATAAGAAATGAATGGCTCTTAAGGGCAAAGACTTCAGGCTGATTGTGCTCTGAGCAGCTGAGACAAAACAGTTCTAGGTGCTGCTAAATTATTGGAATAATTGTAGAAAATAAAGATATCTTTGACTTAGATCTCTCACAGAAAGGCAGTGGTCTAGTAGAGAAGGCATTGGTGTCAGGTAGACCAGACCCCTTTCTAGTTGTTTTGGGGGCAACAAGGGACTTTGAAGTGATGATGTAGATAAGACCATGATGGTAGTTCTTGCTGTTCACACAAATTGAAGTCTTACTATGTGCTGAGCACTATTAGGTTCTTTATAGCTGTTATATCCCAGCAACCCTATTATTACTTCTATTTTATTTTAACTTTTTTATCCTCACCAGAGGACATTTTTCATGGCTTTTAGTGAAAGGAGAGGAGAGAGGGTAAAGGGGAGAGAAAGAGAAACATCAATGTGAGAGAGAAACATCGATTAGGAGTCTTCATTTGTGTTCCGACAGGAAACTGAACCTACAACCTAGGCATGTGTCCTGACCGAGAATCGAACCCACAACTTTTTGGTTTTCAGGATGATGCCAACCGGCCAGGGCACTTCTATTTTATATTCATAGATGAGGGATATGAGACGCTTAAGTTAAATAATGTAACCTCTGTAACGTCTCTGTCTTTATTTCTTATCTGCACAATGGGAATTTTTTAAAAATATCGCCTCATAGAGTTGGGGAAATAGTGACTAATTCACATCAAGTTTATGGTATATGGTAGGTATTTGATAACTGTAAATTTTCTATAAAAATGGGTCCCAATGAAATAAAAAGGAACAAAAGATCTTATTACAGGGATGTAATTTGAAAGCCATCTTTGTACCCAGTGATAGGAAAAGACTTAGCAGATGAGGGCAGAATATTATACAGCCACTAAAATATCTATGAAAACTATAAAAGTAAAAAGTTTATAGGTATTGTTATACTAATAAAGAAAAACACCAAAATAGTACGTAATTAAAAGTTGTTAGACATAGGTTATTTAATGCTGTTAGATACTGCCTTCTATTTTAAAAAAACAACTACAACAACAAAATAAACAAAAACAGTGTCAGGTGCCAGGAGTGGCAGCTGCTGTCAACACAATTAGAACAACAACTAATGTGTCAAATGTGCAAAGGACACCAGTCCTTTTAACCACACCAGCGTATGCAGAGAGTGGCCCTATCAATAACACCATTTTATTGTTATACTGAGAGTATAACACATCTTTGAGACAAATCCTGGAAAAAAGTTTGGCTTCAGTAGGTATATCACATGCCAACCAACCTGTTGCACTCTTTGAGTCCAGTAAGTTTCTCAGTCCAGTGATTAGAAGGTGACTTTACCTGTGAGGTAGGAAAGCTGCCTTTAAAAGGCCTTTTCCCTTGCTCAGCTGGGAAAGTGCAGGTTTAGTAACATGTAGATTTTCTCTAACTAGGAAACAGTGGTGCTGTAGCATTAACCTCTAAGGAGATTATTTCATAAAATACTGATTTTTTTTTTTTTTTTTTTTTTTGCACATAAAGAAGATAGTTCTTGAACAGAAATCATAAGTGTAAGCAAAAATTCTCTCATTATCTCTGTTCATGAACATGAAAAGTAATGAATCCTACTGGGAGGTGGGATGACCTAAAATATTCTTCTTCCTCACTGTTGTAATTCCAGGAACAAATATGCCAAAAAGAAAAAAAGACCTGGATTGTGCAGCCTTTTATTATAAATTGTGATGGCAAAGCTGTAGATGTCGTTGCAAGTTGTAGACTTTTTCACCTCTGTACCTCTTTAGCTACACCTGTGCCTTTTCCTAAAATCAGACCAATCTTACTGAGTCATTACAGTCAGTACAGTTCACCAACTAGTGCTGCATGTGAAAACCAGCAGCGGCACCTCAGCATCTAAGGAGGAATGCCAGGACTATGTTCTGCATCAGTCTCCGCTACCCCTCACCATTCTACCAGTAATCCTTGTCCTTCTGAATCCCACTCTGTAGCCAGTTGCTGTGCTGAGGAGAGAATAGTCAGCTGCAGTGGAGGACCAGTGATCCCAGAATCTCGAGGCACTTAAGTCACATGCTGTCACTAACTGAGCTAGCCCAAGCAAATTAGTCAACGTGGCTGTGTTTGCTTCCTTGACTGTTGAATAAGGAACATCTACAGATGTTGTCAGGATCAGATGAGAAAATTCACATGAAGGTGCTTTCAAAATAAATGTAATGGTCACAGTGAGTTATCACTTCACATCCACTAGGTTCTATCTCCAGTTGGGGCACATACATATATGCAGGTTCAATCCCCAGTTAGGGTACATGCGAAAGACAACCGACTTTTCTCTCTCACATCAGTGTCCCTCCACACACACACAATACCTCTAAAATCAATAAACACATCCTTGCGTGACGATTTTAAACTGTTGACTGGATTTTTCAGTCTTAAAAAAATTGTGGCCCTGGCTGGTGGCACAGTGAATAAGGCACTGGCCTGCAAACCCAAAGGTCACTGGTTGGATTCTCAGCCAGGGCACATAACCAGGTTGCAAGCCAGGTCTCCAGCCAAGTATTGGCTGGAGGCAGGTGAAAGGCAACCATACATTGATGTCTCTCCCTCTCTGCCTCTCTCTCATCCCCTCTCTCTAAAAATAATACATAAAATCTTTTACATTAATTAATTTTAAAAATTGTGAGTGATAAGGAAGTGTCGTCATCTTGTAGTTTAATTGGCAGCATTTTGTCTTGGTGCATCTTAGAATCAGAGATCTTATATTTGATAATATTTGGTGCTTATTAAAGGTAGTCCATGCATATGGCATCTAAGTTAATGTGACATCTTTAGCTGTTTCATTGACAAATATAGTATAATTCTTGCTTCTCGAGCATTGAAATGAATTTACACTTGCTTTAGGACTTGCATGGGATTTTTGTTGGCCATCAGAGTTGTGTGCTTTTTGTTAACCCTTACTCTGTTTCAAGCATTCTACTAAGGGCTTTTTGTGCATTTTTTTATTAAGGCCTAAAATCAATGATATCTAGAAGGTACTATTTCCTATTTTATAGAAAAGGTAACTTAGGTTAAGAAATATTAAATGAGGGGAGTGGGTGGGTGGGGAAGGGGACAGAGGGATGTAAAAAGGGGATGGATGTAATACAACAACAATACAATTAAATTTAAAATAAATAAGGTGAACACTATATAACACAATTAAATAACTTTCTCAGTGTTCTTCAGCAACTGAATGACACAGCCAAGACTTAAATTCATCTGACTCCAGAAGATACTGCTCTTGACATCTCTCAAAACACCTACACAGCTAATTCTAAATTGGGTCTTACAATCACATTCAATTCAACAAATGTAGAGGAAGATGGGAAAAGGAAGATGGATGTAGTTATGTGGTAGTTGCAGATTTCTGGGCATTTTCTAGTTTCACTAAAGTCAACTTGGTTGATTCTGCATTTTCCAGTTACTGGAAGGAGGTTGGAGTGAAGATGAGTGAGAATCTGTAGTTATATGTTCCAGCTTTCTCCTGTAAATTCCGTGGATCAGTTGTAAAACTAATTAAGTTTCTGTCTTCCACCTTTATTCTCCAAGCATTCTGGTTTTATTTTAGTGTGCGCGGAAATACCTGTAGAGAGGGCTACACAGGGTCTGAGATGCAGACCTTGAACAAGAGTATCCTATAACAAAATCCCAAAACACAGAACTGTAGAGCTAAAAAAAAATCATACAGATTGATGCACACTGAAAACACTTATAAAACTTTTCCAGAAACTAGACCTTAGTGATTCTCAAAATAGGCTTCCTTGGTCAGCAGCATCACCTGAGAAGGTGTTAGAAATGCAGATCAGCCAGCCTGGGCCTAGATCTCTTGATCAGAGAGTCTGGGGTAGGGTCCTTCCATGTGTGCTTTATTTATAAAGCCTACTGATCTTTGAAAAGCACTGAACTAAAGCCAAAATTTGCTTCGGATCCTGAGGCTATTCCTCCTTTTTGGAAGTATGTTGCAGCTGTATTTCAAATTCAATTTTAAAATATTTACTTTCATATCTTATACAGAAATTTCTTCTAGCATTTATAGTATTTGAAAAAGTATACGAATCCTAACCTAAAAATCTGATATCATTCTCCTACTTTCCTCCTTAGCAATTAAAATAACGAAAAATACCTTTTCTTAAGAAGTTCGTCAGTCTGAAGTGTTTTCTGCTTTAAATTGTAAGGTAGTCCATGACAGAAACCATCTTGTTTCACCTAATTTAGAAACATTCACATCAATAATACACAGATTTGCTATCACTAAAACTATTCTAGAAATTTCTTTGGGATACTCATTTTTCTGTATTTTGTTAATGTAGCTGTTAAATATCACTTTTCTAATTTGTTAACTCCAGAAAAAAAAATTAGTGAAAAGTTGCTAGAGCTAATAGGAGAAAAGAGAACACTTTCCTGACCCCTGACTATCTTTAAATAACTCAGTTTCTGAAATGTTTGTTTTCTCAGATATATTTTGATTTGATTCTTAGTCAGGGGATCTGAGGAATTTGTTCAGGTCAGCATTTCCCAAATGATGTTCCTGTAAGACATCAAGTTGTTTCCCAAAGCAAATGTTCCGGGGTAAATACATCTGGGAAACGCTGTGTTAAAAATAAATAAATAAATGGATAGATTCACTTCATGACATCTTTTGAGTTTTTAGTAGGTAATATGAATTGTGACTCTCCAGGGAGTTATGTCATACACAGCATTTGCCATACTTTTCTAATAAAAAATTTTGGAAACAAACCAATGAAGCATTGTCTCTAAGGACCTTTTGCACTGACATGGATATATTGCTATACAGAATCCTTTTTGGGGATGGTAATTTATGCAAAGAAATTGTGCCTGTCAATTTGTTGGATGATTACCTTAGTTTATAAAATATCCTAAGAACTGATTTTTGGTGCCCTAAAACTAAAATATAGCCCCCAGATATATAAAATGTATACATCTAGGTGCATCTCTGCTTTAAGTATTTTTATGTTGCATAAAACATTGCTCCTGGAATATAATGTGTTTCAAGCAATTTAATAAATATGTATAATATGAACATGATGAGTAGTGTTCAAATTAAATCTCTGTTAAAAATTGTGTTTTTATTTTGATAAAAGAGAAGGCCAGTTGACATTTTGACCTTACTGGTGGTACAGTTATTTCAATTATTAATGGTTCTCAATGAATATTTATCGAGTATAATGTTAAATAATGTTTTGCTCCATACTTAAGGCATTCAAAAGTATTGGCTTTTTATTGCTGCATAACAAAAATTATCACAAACAGAGGCTTCAAACATTACCCACCTTTCAGCTCATGGTTCTGCTGGTTCAAAGTCCAGCGAGGCGTAGCCAGGTCCCTGCTGAGGGTGTCATGAAGCTGGAATCCAGATGTTGGCCAAATGGAGCTCCTGTCTGGAGGCATTCATATTATCAAAAAAATCCAGTTCCTTGCAGTCATGTACCTGAATTCCAATTTTTTTGCCAGTAGGGTGTTGCTCTCTTATCCATATTCTGCTTTCAGGTCCTTTCTGTGAGGCTGCTCTACCTTCAGGCCAACAAGGGCATGTCCAGTCTCTCATTTACTTTGAATCTCTGACTTTTCTTTTGCCTCTAGCCAGAGAAAACTCCACTTTTATTTATTTGTTTATTTAAAGATTTTATTTATTATTTTCTGAGAGGGGAAGGGAGAGAGGCAGAGAGGGAGAGAGACATCAATGTATGGTTGCCTTTCACCTGCCTCCAGCTACAGACCTGGCTGGAGACCTGGCTTGCAACCTGGTTATGTGCCCTGGCTGGGAATCCAACCAGTGACCTTTAGGTTTGCAGGCCAGGGCTTTATCCACTGTGCCACCAACCAGGGCAAAAACTCCACTTTTAGTGATTCATTGTGATTGGGTCAGGCCCACCTGAGTAATCTCCCTTTCTTGAAGTCAACTGTGCCATGTACCATGATGGCAAAGAATAATGTCATTTTCACAGGTTCCATCCACATTCAAAGTAGAAGGAATTACAAGAACAAGGGCATTTGGGGTCATTTTAGAATTCTGTCTACTACAAAGTATAAGGCACATCCCAATTCTCCAAAGTTTAAAAATTAGTCAAGAGATGCCCTGACTGATGTGGCTCACTTGGTAGAGCATCTTTCCACAAAGCCAAGTTCACCAGTTCAATTCCCCTTCAGAGCGCATGCCTGGGTCAGGCTTGGTCCCCAGTTGGGGCAAGCACAAGAGGCAACCCACCAATGTTTCTCTCACACTGATGCTTCTCTCCCTCTTCTTCTCCCTTCCTTTCCCTATCTCTAAAAATAAATAAATAAAGTCTTCTTAAAATATTAGCCAGGAGGTCAACAAATATAAACAATATAAATTTTAAAATGAATGCTACATGAAGTGCTTCAATAGTTTATAGGGTGACATCAGTGGGGTCAGCTAGTTAGAAAAATTACAGAGTTTTGTTTTTTGTTTTTTGTTTTTTTAAGTTGTGCTAGGTCCAGAAGGATAATAATAGAATGGTTAGCTAGCATTGAGTTATAAGCCACAGGAACTATCCTGTTTATGTGTATTACTTCATTTGATCTTTACAAAAATCCTGCTATAATTATTCTCATTTCACATTTGAGGGAACAGAAGTTTGGAGAAGTGAAAGCTGGCAAGTGGCAGAACCAGGAGCAATGTCAAGGCAATGGGTTCCTTGTTATTATTTAATGTTACAAACCTTTATTAGGTCATTACTATGAGCCAGGAACTTTGCTAAGTGCTATTAATACAAAACTATGATCCAATTTCTGCCTCTGGTAAATCACAATAAGATTGAAGAAACAAACCATTGCCCAGGAGTTTAATAATAGTACATTAGCCTCATTTGATGATTAGCTCCACTTCAGTGGGTCACCAAGGGCTTCTTAGAGGAAGTGACAGTTGAGCTAGATCAGGAGAATGTGAAACATTGGGATGAACAAGGAGAAATTCCAGAAATGGACAAAGGTAAGTAAGAATGAAGCCACGTGACCTAATTAGGATAAGGCTAGTTACCGGGGAGAGCTATGAGATGAGGCTACAAAAGATCCAATATGTTGTGGACTTGCACAACATAATGGCCTGATTGGATTTATCCCCTAGGTAGGGAATCCACTGACTTCCTTTAAGCAGGAAAATAACAGACAGAATTATACCCCCCAAAAGGTCATTTGAGCATTAACATGAAGGATTCATTTGAGAAGCATAGGGGTAGAACAGGGAGATCAGTTAGAGGACTATCATCACAGTCTAGATGAGCAATGTTGGGGGCCTGTGGTCAGAGGCAAAACAGACTACGGAGAGATGAGGTCTGGTAACCTGTTAGATCCAGGTTGTGGACAAGAAAGAGGATTTAAGATAACTCCTGGGTGTGATTTAGACTGTTGTTCAGTATTGTCCAAATGAAGTTGAGTTATCTGTATAACCCCCAAGTGGAGACGTCAGAACCCATGGCCTGAATGCTCAGCATATGAAAACATTCATGTGGGGTTATTTCCTAAAGCAGATAACTCTAGGGAGAGATATGGGGAAACCAGGAGGAGCAGTGGAAGAGGTTTTATAAAGCAAGTGAAAATTGCCTAGAGAGCCCCAAAGGATAGGGGTAGGTGGAGAGAAAATGGAATCCAAATGAAGAGTGTTGCCATGTATTTTTATTTTAAATATTCTATTTCTTTTTAGAGCGATGGGAATGGAGGGAGAAAGAGAGGGAGAGAAACATTGAGGTGTGGTTGCCTGTCATGCAACCCCAACTGGGGACCTGGCCCACAACCTAGGCATGTGCTCTGACTGGGAATCGAACCAGCGACCCCCTTGGTTCACAGGCCAGTGCTCAATTCACTGAGCCGCACTAGCCAAGGCAGTCATGGTGGCTTTACAGTGGTACACTCAGCACAGAGTGATGCAGGAACTATACCCAGAAGATGAGCACACTGTCCACTATGAGGTCACTTCAGCATGGTCCTGCAACTCTTCCTCAGGCTTAGGAATTTGCTTTATTTTATTTGTTAATTGTTATTATTATTGGAGTAGAAGTGGCTTCATTTCTCAGCAGTGGCCTCTCCTTAACCATGCTCACAAAGACTGAGTCACACATGTAGCCAAATGCATTGATTTTCAGAGGAAACTAGAATGGCAGCCCACCTGGCTGACCAGGGCCCATACCACAGGAAAGTGAGCTGGTAGGACACTTCGCTGGAATCGTGACCTAGTGAAGGGGATTGCTAGGTGATTACAGTGTTCTCCAGTATCAGGGCCTGACTAGCACTTTCCTGATCAATAGGCATGGATAGACATTCTGATTGACTTAACACAGGGGTGTCAAACTCATTTTCACCGGGGGCCACATCAGCCTTGTGGTTGCCTTCAAACGGCTGAATGTAACTTTAGGACTGTATAAATGTGATTGCTCCTTAACAGTTCAGTGAAACAAGATGCCAGGCCAAAGGTGCCGGGTGGGATAAAACAAGGTGGAGGGCCGGATTCAGCCCGCAGGGCTTATATTTGCCACCTGTGACTTAACAGATAGGCTGATGTCCACTCCTTGCTCCTTGGGTTCCCTTTTAGTTACACTTTTTGTCTAACTAAGCTTCCTTGTTTGTTTCTACTTGTCAAATTACAATCACATTTTTTTTCCCTTTAACTTTTTTAATGGCCAGGAAATAGTATAGAAAAACTGCCAAGTCACATAAATTAACTTTTTTGTTAGTGTTTGTGATCCCAGAAAGAACTCTATCAACTGATGCAAACCACATGTGAGTTTTTATCTGTCATTGTCTGGGCGCATGACTGAGTAGGAGCCATGGACACATATTTACTTGGTCCAGGAAAAACGGTGGCTGTGGAGTTTGGCAGGCTTCAGCTCTCCTTTAGCCTCGGAGTTGGGCTGTGGTCTTGATCTTGAGTGATAGGGATTATCTGGTCAAGGTCACATGCTTTCACTTTGGTGACCCTGGACAGCTCTCCCAGGTGAGATCACCCAGCCCAACCTGTCCAGCACACACTCTTGTAAAACTTTGCTTGCCATTTGCAACAAAAACAAAATAGCTGCTGGACGGAATAATCAATGTAGGTTCAGTAATCTGTAGAAGGCTCTGCACAGTGATGTTTTATCTCTGCACATGTTGACAAGCTTGCCTTTCTCTAAACACTGCAGGTCTTTCTCTTCCCGGTGGCACCGCATGAGCTCCTTGGGGGTTTATCGCACTGAGCTCCATAGCGAAGCACCACAGCTTTGAGCACAAGCAGCACTGACTTTCACTTCCTGCACTTTCAGATCCACCGGAATGGGCAGCTCCACTGTCCCAGGCATGAAGTGGGTGGCCCCAACCAGGACAAGGTACCTGCAGCCACATCATCCCTGTCTCCTACAATCACATTTTAGTCCTACTTCCCTGATATGGCTCCCAGGATTTGGTAGAAGCTTTGGGTGACCCCTAGCTCCTTAGTCACACATCTATAAAGCAGGTCTTCTCTTGATTTAAGCATGCCAATTACATCCATATGTAGAGCTTTAACCATGTAAATTGTGATGACAACTTTCCAGATTTTAAGGGGCAGTCCATAGTCTGCCCCTGTGAAGAGGAGTCAGAGAAGTTAGACAAGAGGGTAAGCTTTAAAAGTTCTTGCAAGGCCCTGGCTGGTGGCTCAGTGGATAGGTGCCAGCCTATGGACCCAAAGGTTGCTGGTTCGATTCCCAGCCAGGGCACAAAACCAGGTTGCAAGCCAGGTCTCCAGCCAGGTCTGTAGCTGAAGGCAGGTGAAAGGCAACCATATATTGATATCTTTCTCCCTGTCTGCCTCTCTACCTTCCCCTCTCTCTGAAAATAATAAAATAAAACATTAAAAAAAAAAAAGTTCTTGCAAAAATCAATTTAAAAAATCAGGCCCTGGCTGGTGGTACAGTGGATAAGATACCAGCCTGTGAACCCAAAGGTCGCTGGTTCGATTCCCAGCCAGGGCACATGACCAGGTTGCAAGCCGGGTTTCCGGCCAGGGCAGTAACTGGAGGCAAGTGAAAGGCAACCATACATTGATGTCTCTCTCCCTTTCTGCCTCTCTCCCTTCCCCCCTCTCTCTGAAAACGATAAATAAAATCTTAAAAAAAAAAAAATTTAAGAGCCCTGGCCAGGTAGCTCAATTGGTTAGAGCATCATCCCAATATGCCAAGGTTGTGGGTTTGTTCCCTGGCTGGGGCACATACAAGACTCAACCAATGGTCCTGGCCAGTGCTTCAGTTGATTGGAGCATTGTCTCAAACATCAAAAGGTTTTCGAGTTTGATTCCAGGGCAGGGTGTGTACAGGAGGCAACCGATCAGCGTTTCTCTCTCACATCAGTATTTCTCTCTGTCTCTCTCTCTCCCTCTCTCTAAAATAATCAAGATCAATAAACATCCTTGGGTGATGGTTTAAAAAATAATAAAATGTATGCATAAAACTATTTTTAAAAAACTCAACCAATGAATGCGTAAGTGGAACAACAAATGTTTCACTCTCCCTTCTTTCTCTAAAATCAATTCAAAATGTGTTTAATATTAATAAATAAATGTAATTGCAGATGTTAGCATCTGGCCAAGAATGTGAATCCTCGTCTTATCCCTGTGAATCCTGGGGAGACCCTGGAGTTGTGGATTTGAGGCAGCAGATAGCTCAATGAAATCATATTTAGGGGGCATTTTCTAGGGCTGGGAGTAAACTGGATTAGCATAAGGATTGGCCAGAGGGCAAGAGTCCAGTTAAGAAGCTGAGGCAGTGAGACAGGTGGACTATGCAAGGCCAGGACTGAAATGGTGACAAGTATGGAAAGGAAATGCCACGTTAAGCACTTGTTTCAAAGAGAGAGGCCATGAGACTTGGTGACTGATGGGCCACAGCAGATAAAGATGAGGAACTCGTTGAAACACACACCCTTTTTCTTTAGTTTTATGATTGTTACTATGCTTTAGGTTTTGGGTTTTTGTTTGTTTGTTTGTTTTTTTAATTTTACACCATTTTTATTTTTATTTTTATTCCTTTTTTTTTTTTTTTTTTAAGATTTTATTATTTTTCAGAGAGAGGGGAAGGGAGAGAGGCAGAGAGGGAGAGAAACATCAATGTATGGTTGCCTTTCACCCGCCTCCAGCCACAGATCTGGCTGGAGACCTGGCTTGCAACCTGGTTATGTGCCCTGGCTGGGAATCGAACCAGTGACCTTTGGGTTCGCAGGCCGGCATCTTATCCACTGTGCCACCAGCCAGGGCTGCTTTAGGTACTTTTATTAATATTACACATTGTTTTAGATGTACGTCTGTGAGCACTGTGTATATGTAAAACTTGACAATTTCAATCTGTCGGAGTCTGGCACTCCTACCCTGGTTTACTTAGGTTTAACAGAATGAGCAGTTTCTTAGAAATTCCAAACTGTACTCTAATCCAGATCATATTCCTTTGTCAGATCTGTTAGGAAGAAATGTTTCTGATATAAGCAGACTCAAGAATAGAATTCTGAGAAAAACTCAGGCTAATGGGGAAGAGAACTGACCTCTTGAGCACTGAGCATTTATTAAGTCCTTATTTTATGAGGTCTGTCCCAAAAGTATCAAGTCAATGTGTCAATATAATTAAAACAGTTTGCACTCAATACTTTTGGGACAGGCCTCTGTATGCCTAGTTGTGTGAGGTTCTGTGGAGGCTATGAAACCTGAATGCCTTTTCAGGAGCTGGATTCTTCTGTAAGAAACAAGCAGCAGTAAGCAGCATAAGGTTCTATGTGAGCTGCAAGGTTGGTCCATGGTCCTGGGTGGTATTTGCATACCAATTAAGCAATAGGTCTCTGGAAGCTATTTCAGAAAAAAAAAAAATGAAGTCAAGAAGAAGAAAATCTCTTAGCTTGAAGGCCATGATAAAGGCAAATAGGCAAACTGGGGCCAGTGTGTTTAGTCACAGAGTCCAGAGGGATTCATCCTTTATTCCCCAGAGGTTTATTCTTTGCAAAACACTTTTATGTGTATTAATCTCATTTTATCCTTGACACAATCCAGCAAAGGAGGCAAGGTGAGGATTATAAAGGAGGAAAGGATTTGAGAGAGATTTATGATGTCGAAACAGCAGGACTTTATGACCAATTACTCTTCCGGTAAAGGGTGGGGAAGGCGTTGAGGATTAACCGCTTCCACTCACTCACTTGTTTATTAAACCACCTGTGCAGCAAACGCTTCTTGAGGGTCCAGCATGCGTCTCATCTGTACCCTGGTGCTACCAAGCAGCTCACAGGCCATTGCCTGCAATAGGAAACAGTGGAGGAAGAACACCTGGTGTTGACTGTACTTAACGTTCCCACCTGCTTATGGGACACACAGGTGAAATTGGCCAGTAGGTAATTTTACAGAAATGTTTGGTTTTTGTAAGGCAGGGGTCTGGGATCTGAAATACATTTGGAAATGATTAGCCTATTTGTGAGAGTTAAGACCTAGAGTGGGTTCAATGACCTGGGAGATCTTGGTTAAGATATTTTTTAATCCCAAGCTTTAGTTTCTTTGTGTGGGAAATGGAGATAATATCTACATCACAGGATAATCTTAGATCAAATGAATGTGAACAGACTTGGAAAACAACAGAGCATTATATAAACTGAAAATAATACTGGTATTTCATTGCTACAGTATCAGCATCTTCTCTGACTAGACAGCTTAACAAATTCCTCAAAAAGACCAGAATTTTACACTAATATTCCCCCTTATCTCATTATCATTCACCCTTGCCCAGGAAGAGGTCAAGAGCTAAATAGAAATAGGTCTTGATATCCAGGCTTTGAATAGAAATTGAGAAGATTAGACTAATTCATGAACGTATCTTAGGTGTGAAAGGTGCATGTGACGAGAGCCAAGGTAGGACCGTTGTGCTGTTGTGCAACTTGACATCTAAAAGTATTAATGGCAAATCTTTTTTTCATATATTTTGACCACTGGAAAGTGAGGAGAGGGGAAATTTAGAAAAATTTGAGAGAGAAAGTCAAGTTTTGATCCGGAAACCCCCTGATTGTCAAAATGAAAGGCGGGAGGGCGGAGCCAGGATACCTTTAGAAAAATATTCAAAGCAACGTTGTTGAATGTCATATTTAGGAGAACTGTTTTGATTGAGCAGAAGCATAAAATAGGTGACAAAGAGGTTTTTCTTTTTCTTTTTGGTCATTTTCAGCTTCATAAGGTTAGACTTCAAAAACAACTTTCTTAAATTCATCTTTATTTCTTGGATGATGTTAATATAACCAACTCCATGGATTAGAATGTGGCCAGAAGATTAATGCTTTTCTGCTCAGTTTTAAACTTTCAATACAGTATGATATGGAGACGATGGCTTAGTGCCCAGCCAGTCATTTTCTGGATTTAATTAATAGATGACTAGGCCTTGGCTGGTGGCACGGTAGATAAGGCGCTGACCTGCGAACCCAAAGGTCGCTGGGGTTCGATTCCCAGCCAGGGCACATAACCAGGTTGCAAGCCAGGTCTCCAGCCAAGTCTGTAGCTGGAGGCAGGTGAAAGTCAACCATACATTGATGTCTCTCTCCCTCTCTGTCTCTCTCCTTTCCCCTCTCTCTGAATAATAATAAAAAATAATAAAAATCTTTTAAAAAAACAGATGGCTAGGCACATAGGTGTTTCTATTGTGCAAGTAGCCACCATGTCTTAGAAGTAAAATAGGGGAGGCTAACCAATTAGCTGGTTCTAGAAATTGCTTACCATGTTGCAGTAAACAACTCAGGTTCAGGTCTGTCAAACAATAGTAATTAGCACCACAAGTGGATGGTCTGGGAATGCATCTTCTCCTCAGTTCAAGCACCTGCTTCCTCTCCCTCTAGAGCTCTCCACAGCTGAGAACAACATGCCTTTCAGTCCAGGCACCAGAAAGAGAGCAGCAGATCTTCAGTGATTCCACCCCAGAAGTCACCCCATTTTCCTCTCTGCCCTCCTATGCTTGGAATCCCTCACCATTGAAAGGCCCCACTCCTGCCTGCCACATCAGCTCCCCTTGGAAGGGGTTGGGGAAGGGCCAATGCCCCAGAGTGCCCCTTTGCCCTCTCCTTATCTTTCCCTGACTTCCATGGCTTTCCTCTCTCCCTTTCAGCCTGAGTGTCTGTCAGTGGAGACTGTTTCCTTGTCTCTTCCAACTGTCTCCTCTTGTCTCCAGATTACGTCCTAGATAGGATGGGGCTGAATGAAGAAAGAGGCAAACTTGGCTCTGAAATGATGGTGCTCACTGAGGTGATTGCAGGTGCAGTGATGGCTCCCCCAATCTGGTGAGCAGGAGTGTAGAAGAGAACAAGATTGGCCTGTGTGGATAACTATTGAGGCTGGATGATGGGGACAGAGTTTCCTTACACACTTCCGTCTGCTTGTGCATGTTTGTGATTTCTCATAATAAAAAGGTGAAAAATAAAATAGTTGGAATGGGAATTACTATGAATTTACAGTAATAATTTGCCCTCTCTTTATTTTATTTTATTCTTGGCCAGGTAATGTAAATAAACATATGCTATTTACCAACGTAAAAATATGCAGGAACTGTTCTGTGAGAACATTGCTGGTTTGGATTTCTCCTTCCCTCCCACAGCCAACTTCAGTCTTGGACAGTTATCTGGTACTTTTCCTTCCTGGTTTTAATCAGAATTGCCCTACAGCTTCCTTCCTGCTGAAGGGGCACCTTTCTTCCTCTCTGTTACAAATTGTTGCAAGGCAGTTGCCATTCAAACCTGACTGAACCTTCCCTTGGCCTAAGGTCTCCTACCCCAACAATGATTTTGCTGTGACAGGGAGTTGCCGCTTGTCATTCTTGTCTTTAAATTCTCCCCTTGGGCATCTCCAAATTAAATAATCCTTTCTTTGTCCAGCTTTTTCACAGGTCTGGGATGTTTGACAAAGAAGTATCTAGTTTCTCTAATACTGAAAAGATGCGATCAATATTAAGCATGCAAAAACAAATTTCAGATATAAAAGATTTTTTTTCAGTTGAGACCACATCGTGATTGAGGGACTTGAAGACAAGTAACTATATGAGTCAAAAAATAAGGAACCGCTAGCAAGAACTGCAGATATTTGGGGGGTACCAAATCACACTCAACTTCTAAACCTTCTTTCCACAAAGGCACATAAGGTTATTGAAGATTTGGCTTCACCTCTCTTCATGTGTATCTCAAGGTTTCCTTCCTGGAAGCTGTCCTTGAGGTCTCTGAATTATACTGATTTATCCATTCTTCACTTTTGCAGTACCTGGGCTCAGCACCTAGTAGGTTCCCCAAAGAAAGCCTAGCAGCATTAGTTACCCTGCAAAATGTAGCAGCCCCTAATGAAGACAGCTAATCAAACAAACCCCTGGGCTGGCCACAGAAATGTTCCTTCTCTAACAGGAGAGACACATTCTTCCTAGAAGGTATAGGCCAGCCTGTGATAATGAGTGGATTTAAGAGTGAGGGAATGCTCACTAGGGCCCAGCCACCACCCTAAACCTATCACCAACTTCTCCTCTATTCTCATCTTTAAAACACTTCCTGTCCTTCACCCACCCACATCCCATTAACTCAGTTCGGAATGTGGACTCAGGCAGCCAGTCTGTCCAAGGCACAAGGTAGACTTTCTGTGCCTTAGTCCCCACGTCTGTAAAATGCATATGATAATCATAAATTCTTCATGACATAGTTGTGAGGACTCAAAGAGGTATTGTATGTTAAACTTTTAGAACAGTGTCTTGCATATAGTAAAGGTTAGATAACTATTAGCTATTTAATCATTTGTTACTGTTTCAAGAGACTCAAATGTGCCAGATTTTTAAATATTTTTCTATACTTCCTTTCCAGTTCATTTGTATACTCTTTTAAGTCTTTTTGTAGATCAACTAACCTCTCTTTGTCTATTGAAATCACAAGATTATCATAATCAGTTCTATTGACTGGCTATCTTTCAATATCCTTTTTCTAAGGAATTTGATAAGGGAGATGGAGGTAATGCCACATTCCTCTCTATAGACAATAATCACATATCTGTGCTGACATTGAGAGGACATCTTCAAAGTTTAGTACTAACTGAAAATGAAAGCATTGTGTGCATATTTATATATCACCATTATCTATATAAGTGAATGTTTAAATAAATTACACACATAATAGTACATATATATTTATAATTCAATAATCCACTTACCTAGATTCTGATGATGGTTGCACAAATCTGCAAATATACTAAAAAATCATTGCATTGTACCTTTTACACAGGTGTTAAGGGGGAAAAAATGGGATTTAGCTACCTGCCACAGTACACAACCATAAAAGAGAGATTGGTGGGGAAGGAAAAAGGTTTTTATTAATAGGTTGCCCACTTTGGGGGATCTGGGGGCTCCCTTGCTTCAAGCCATTCTCTTCTGCAAAACACAGAAATCTCCTTGTTCCCCAAAATGCTGAAATTCAAACCCGTGCTGAGAGATCCCCCTCCATTCTAATCTGTAGTCCAAGACAGCTACATGGATGGGTCTCCATCTCTCCAGTTCCCAGCTCTCTCCCACCCTGGAGTGCATGCTTGTGAGGCCAGCATCTCTACTGCCCTACCACAGCTTCCTCCGTCTCCTGGGGCTGGGGTGCACAGCCAGTCATACAAGGGGCCGACTGCTGGGTCCCAGTGTCCAGGGCTGTTTCCACCCTCAGGGGCTGGTGAAGGTTTCCAATCCATGCAGTGTGCATGTCTCAGGGCAAGAGAATGAAAACAGTTCAAGACTTGTGTTGGTGGCACAGAGCCATAGCATCACCCAAGATCACCACTGGCGAGGTGTACATCCCCTACAAGCCTGCTCCAGAGCATTTGAGCAGAGCAACACGAGCCATGAATGGGGTCCACTGTCCTGCAGGCCCACTGCTGGTGGGGCACACATCCTGCATGTGGGACTCAGCCCCCTCCGTGTGTTGGCTCCCTACCATGCAGGTGAAGGGAAGGGCTTCTGTTTACCCCCCATTTTAAATCTCTCCCACAAAATCCTATGCACCCTGGGAGCGTTCAAACTCCCAGCAATCCACCATGAGCATCATCCCACACTGTTCATCTGCTCCTCTTCCCGCTGCCATGATCCAGAAGTGGGTAGGGGGGTTTTCTAGTTGCACAGGGGCACTGCATCTCTGCCTGAAGTATAGTGTCACCTTGTTAAACGTGTTGTGACCTTTTCATCCATGCAGTCTCTCTGCAAGCTATCTCTAGCTATATCCCACTGTATCTCAGTTGTCAGGGCAATGCAACCTGGTGCCACTCTAGCTTGTTTACTGTTGCCTGAGGGTGTGGAAAGGCTGTCACATGGTTTTGGTTGTGATTTCAATTAGCACTTCCTGGTGCCTCCCAGGGGTCTCTCCCAGGAGTTCAGGCTCTCACACCACCTTTGGGTTTTTCCCTGCTCCCCAGCAATCTGGAGAGACCCCTCAGTTACAACTCCCCTCTTTAACACTCTGGACTTTGTAATCTTACAAAGACAAAGGGGAAAGTTCTTGCTCTTCTGTAGCTACTTTCTGCTACAGAAATAGTCCTACCTATTCCCTGGTCCAGAGGTCCCAAACAGAAAGAGTGTCTGTATTGGAGGGAGGCCTTCACACAAGGGAGAAGCATTTTGCAAGTCCAAATCCAAGCTGTCCCTGGAAAGTGGCTTATGTAATGTTCAAAGGATGGCTGTGCTGGTCAAGTTGGTATCCTTGTCATACTCTGGAGTGACTAATTTGGAAAGAGGGTTAGGAGGCACAGTCAGAAGCATATCTACTAAGTAACAAAGGTAGGGGGAAATTCTGCAATATTGGACATTAGGAAAGGAACGGCTTCCTTGGAGGAAGGTGTGCTAGGCGTGTCACACCTGTCCAAAGCCCTTTTGTCCACTATACCTAATTTGGTCTGAAGGAAATATTCTAGGATTCCCCCATTTAACACTTCTGGCTTTTTTCTGTCTAAACCATTAGGGCATTAAAAAAAAGCAGTTTTCAGCAAAGCCAACAGACTACCTGATATTTCACCAACTCAACCATTTAGTCCAGACACACTGTTGAGTCTCAGGAGGCAAAGAAGCAGATAGGCTTCTCAAATGAGGCCTAAATTGTATAAACAACCAATCACCCAGGTAAGTGAGGTTATAGGCCTACATACTATGAAAACAGTATAAAGGACACACAGGTTAATTCACACTACAAATCACAAACCAGTCTCTGAGTCCACAAGACTGTCTTTTAAGAAGATACCTAGTTGCAAGGCCTTTGCTGGAATGACATTAAACCGTGACAATTCGACAATTTTTTCTTGCCTGTAAACCGAACATGTTTGGCGATGTTATCTCGTGAATATCTGTATACAGAAGGCAGTTCAACTTCCAAGTCTAAACAAAACTTTGAAGACATTAGCTTTTCACTATAGTCCAATATCCGTAACTGAACATTGTGATTTCCCATGAAATACAATTTTTCTCCTTGAGATCATCGTCATCAAATAGACTGCCAGCTTTAATTTTGCCCGCTTATTTGCATAAACACAAGAATAGCAATTAATCACCTAGGCTTTTTAAATATGCTTTTCTGGAGCTCGCACAAGGAACTTCCAGATTAAGCTCTAGTCAGCCATTCAGAACACAGAGAAGCCAAGCCTGACAACTGCCATCAGGCTTTGCCTGCAGTATGTATATTCCTCGATCCTTAAGATTCCCAATGTGTCTTAAGGTTCCTCCTTGCCATATTTCAGGAAAGCAACCTTTGTTCTGTCCCTGGAAAAAATTCCATGAACCAAATAACCAACCAAGGTACCAGGCCATTTCTCCAGCAGGCTTTCATTATCTTCAAAAGTCAATCTCATTTCCTGAAAGCTTTCTGGTAACAGCTAGAGTCCAGGCAAGCCTCCTTCAAGCATGACATTTCATTTGGTCAAAATCTTGGTTAACAAAGCCACCAATTAAAACTGGTCTCAGTTTTAAGCAAGGAAACTCTATGGCATCACTCACTTATTAAGAATGTCAAATTCTAGAGGCATCAGATAGGGGAAAAAATGCAAAGCATGAAGGAAAATCCTTGTCCTTCAAATATCTACCATATTTGCATCTCCATATCTTATACCTTCCATTACTTATTTTCCAACTTAATGTGAATTATTAACCCTTAGAAACCTCAATTTCCTTTCAGAAGAGAAACAAAACAATCTAATGCAAAGAAAGAATTTCAGAAAGGGGGAAACGAGAACTAGAACTAGCCTTAGACTCTTGTCTCACACCAACCAGTCACATAGGCAACTTTTCCTGGTCCATGGCCTGAAACCCCAGTGATAGAGATAGTTTCTCACGTGCCAGTATGCTAGCTGATCTCACAATAGAGACATGACCTCTCACCTCTTCTGGTATTCCAATCCAACACCATGGCACAAAGGACAGAGGATTCTAGCGTACCCAAAAGAGCAAAGTTTCCCTAAGTCCCCAAATGATCAGGATACAGACCAAGAATAACTGTAACTAAGAGCTTAGGTTTCTTTTCTTTCAAATTTAAAACTTCCACAACCTTCTGTATACCTTAAATGCATTAAGAAATAACCATAACCCACTTTTAATCCTTGTTTTATTTTTTTAACAATGGGAAGGACCATGCTTTAACTGTGTATATGGCATCTAAAAATCCTTAGGTATCTGTAAGCACATCTTGTAACTTCTTGAAACACAAGAATCCTATATTGCAATGACCTGAATGCCTAGACATATGGGATCTCATCCCACTTTCCTAATTGTTGGCAATACTGTTCCAACTCATGATGGTATAGCAATTTAAGGAACAAATTATGGGCCATTTTTCCCCATAGTTCAAAGTGTACATAGGCCAAACAGTGTGCAATAGAAATCCAATTCCTCCTTACATATTGGATAATGGCTGTACATAGTCCTATCTGCTAAAATTCTGCCCAGTGGGCTCATTCCAAGAGCCAAAACAGAACAGCCCTTAATGGCCCAGACCTACAGGCCAAAAACTATGAGCATAATGAGACACCAGACAAACTGGTAACATATAAGCAGAACTCAGACCCACAACTTCATCTCACAAGCAGGTTTCAGGGTTTCATCTTTTGCCAGCTTGTACTGCAAATTGTGACTTCATGGCCCCTTAGAAATCTTGTGATCCTCACCTAATCTAGCCACCTGGCTTTTCTAAGGACCCATGTGTGGGACCAGAGGAAAAATAGTAGCCCCTGACCAATGGTTTCCCAAACTTGATGAGTCTCACCTCCCCTTAGTCTGTTTCCCAGACCCATTTCCTTGGTGGCTCCCCTAAAGTTTAGATGCTCCTTGCCCAGAGCCCTGTTTTTGGCTCCCAGAGCAGTCCCCATCAAACAC
Organism: Noctilio leporinus; assembly: GCA_004026585.1. Lineage (NCBI taxonomy): Eukaryota > Metazoa > Chordata > Mammalia > Chiroptera > Noctilionidae > Noctilio > Noctilio leporinus. The sequence goes on from PVIW01008246.1 coordinate 21,236, forward strand.
AGGTTCATGGGCTCCAAAGCTCAAATGGTCCCCATTTGATCCTAGTTGTGAGCTCAGATTTGTGGGTCCCAGAACCAGAGCTGTCTCCATCAAACCATAGTTGTGCAGAAAACCTGACTGCTGTAGCATCCAGGTGGCACACAGCCCAAATGGTGAGTTCAGCCCACCAGGATGCCTGGAGCCACAGTGGCAGCACACCCACATAGCACACCCTGACTGGCAGTGCTCATGTGACCAGCAGCCAGAATGGTGGGAGTGTCCTGCCAAGTAGTACCCCAAGTAGCTCTAACCAGACACACCAGGCATAGTGCCCAGCCCCCAGTGTGCATGCCAGTTCAGCTCACCCAGGGGTCCCTTCCTCACCCCAGACATGCCAGATCTGTTTTCTTCCACCAACTTGGCATTCCCAGCGACCAACAGGGAACTTCCCTAAGACTGGGAAAGCCCCACAGCCATCATCTTAGGGTCAATCTGCCACAGGCAGCTGGAACCTGGCTCAGGTTCACTTTGTCCCATCTGGGTTGCCATTTCGGTTACAGGGTAAAGTGGGATTTGGCCCCCTGCTACTGTACACAACCATAAAACAAGAGATTGGTGGGGAGGGGAAAAGGTTTTTTAAAACAGGGTGCCAAATTTTGGGGAGCTGGGGGTTCCCTTGCTGCAAACAATTCTCTTCCACAAAATACATAAATCTTCTTGTTCCCAAAAAGACTGAAATCCAAATCCATGCGCAGTGATCCCTCTATCCATTCTTATCTGAGTCCAAGGCTGCTACATGGATTGGTCTTCATTTCTCCAGTTTTAGGCTCTCTCCCTTTCTGGAGCACGCATTAGTGATCCAGCATCTGCATTGCCCTACTGCAGATTCCTCCCTCTCCCAGATCATTGCAGCTGCCCATGTGAGGGGCTCAGTCTGCTGGGTGCCAGCATCTTGGGCTGATTGTGTCATCAGGGCCAATAAACATTTCTGGCCCACTTGACTGTGACCAATCTCAGGGCAAGAGAATGTAAGCAATCCAGGACCTGTGCTGTGTGCTGTAATATCCCACATAAGCCTGCTGCTGGAAGATGCACATCCTATACCAGTCTGCTCCAGATCGTGTGACCAGGGAAATGCAATAGCTGTGAGAAGAGTCTGGCATCCTGCACACAGGACACAGCCTCTGTGGGCTGGCTCCCCACCACACAAGCAGGGGAATGCAGAAAAAGGAAGGGCTTCTGTATCCCCTCCACTTTAAACCTCTCACCTCATCTATGGAAGTATGGGCCACTGTCCACCATGAGCATCAGCCCACACTGTTCATCTGCCCCTCCTCCCGCCACCATGATCCAGAAGTGGATAGGAGGGTTTTCTAGTTGCACAGGGGCACTACATCTCTGCCCGAGGTGGGGCATATCTTGTTACACATCTGTTGTGAGTTTTTCATCCTGCACAGCCTCTGTACAGCTGTCTCTGGCTGTACCACGCTGTGCTTCTCAGTTGTCAGGGCAATGCACACCGGTGCCACATTAGCTTGTTTACTGTTGCCTGGGGGTGTGGAAAAACTGTGATTTTGGTTGTGATTTCAGTTGGCACTTCTTGACCCCTCCCAGGAGTCTCTCCAGGGAGTGCACACTCTTGCAATGCCTTGGGTTTCTCCCCACTCCGGAGCAGTCTGGCCAGACCCCTCTGTTACAATATAGTATGTGCATTATATCTCAAAAAAGCTGTTTTTAAAATACTATTCTCAACCATAAAGCTTCACGAACTAGAAGAACAACAACAAACAAACCCCAGAGGAAGCAAAGGAAGGAAATTATCAAGATCAGAGCAGAATTAAATGGCATAAAGACTAAAAGCGCAATTCAAAGGATTAATAAATCTAGGAACTGGTTCTTTGAAAAGATAAACAAAATTGACAAACCATTAACTAGACTCATCAAGAAAAAAAGAGAAGACCCAAAAAACAAAATCAGAAACAACAGAGGAGAAGTCACAACTGATACCACAGAAATACAAAGGTTTGTAAAAAATTACTACAAGCGCTGGCTGGTGGCACAGTGGATAAGGCGCCAGCCTGTGACCCCAAAGGTTGCTGGTTCAACTCCCCAGCCAGGGCACATTACCAGGTTGCAAGCCAGGTCTCCAGCCAGGTCTATAGCTGGAGGCAGATGAAAGGCAACCATACATTGATGTTTCTCTCCTTCTCTGCCTCTCTCCCTTCCCCTCTCTCTAAAAATAATAAAATATTTTTATTAAAAAAAAGAAAGAAATTACTGCATACAATTATATGACAAGAAATTTGACAACCTGGGTGAAATGGACAAATTTCTGGAAATGTATAACCTACCAAAATTCAATCAAGAAGAAGCAGAAAGCCTGAATAGACCAATAACAACTAGTGAAATTGGAGAAGTAATCAAAAAACTCCCAGCGCACAAGATCTCTGAATGAGATGGCTACACAGGTGAATTTTACCAAACATTTAGGGAAAAAAATAACTCCTATGCTCCTCAAACTATTCCAAAAAATTAAAGAAGAGGGGAGACTGCCAAATTCTCTTTATGAGGCCAGTATTATTCTAATCCCAAAACCAGGTCAAGACACAACAAAGAAAGAAAACTACAGGCCAATATCTCTGATGAACTTAGATGTGAAAAATCTCAACAAAATGTTGGCAAACTGGATCCAGCAATATATTAAAAAAGTATACACTATGACCAAGCAGGGTTCATCCCAAGGATGCAAGGATGGTTCAATATTCATAAATCAATAAATGTAATATACCACATAAACAAACTAAAAGATAAAAACCATATGATCATATCAATAGATGCCAAAAAAGCATTTGATAAAGTACAGCACCCTTTTATGATAAAAACCCCAGCAAGATGGGCATAAAGGGAACATACCTCAACATAATAAAGGCCATAGAAGAGAAACCTGAAGCTAGGATCATACTCAATGAGCAAAAACTGAAAGCCTTTTCTTTAAGATCAGGAATAAGGCAAGGGTGTCCAATTTCTCCATTTCTATTCAAAATAATCTTGGAAGTTCTAGCCACAGTGATCAAACAAGAAAAAGGAATGAAAGGCATCCAAATTGGAAAAGAAGAAGTAAAACTGTCATTACTTGCAGATTATATGATAGCGTACATTGAAAACCCTACAGACTCCACTAAAAAACTACTCCACTTAATAACTGAATTTGGCAAAATAGCTGGCTACAAAGCCCATATCCAGAAATCGAAGGCATTTTTATACACCAACAATAAAACATCATAGATAGAAGCTAGAAAACAAATCCCATTTACCATAGCAACAAGAAAAATAAAGTACTTAGGAATAAACTTAACCAAGGAAGTAGAGGACTTGTACCCAGAAAACTACAGAACACTGAAAAAGTAAGGAAGATACAAAATAAGTGGAATCATAGACCATGTTCATGGCTGGGAAGAATTAACATCATTAAAATGTCCGTACTACCCAAAGCCATCTACAGATTCAATGCAATCTCTATTAAAATACCAACATCATATTTTCCAGAATTAGAACAAACACTTAAAAATTCATATGAAAAGAAAAAAAAATTCATATGGAGTCAAAAATAGCCCTCAATACCTATACCAATCCTGAGAAAGAAGAATGAAGTAGGAGAAATCACAATACTAGATAATGAGCTATATTACAAAGCCATAGTAATCAAAACAGTCTGGTACTAGCACAAGAACAGACAAACAGATCAACGGAACAGAATAGAGAGCCCATAAATAAATCTAGGACTCTATGGGCAACCAATATTCAACAAAGGGGGAAAAAACATACAATGGAGTGCAAATAGCCTCTTCAACAAGTGGTGCTAGGAGAACTAGACAAGCACATGCAAAAAAATGAAACTAGACCACCAACTTACACCATACACCAGAAGAAACTCAAGATGGATAAAAGACTTAAGCATAAGCAGTGCCATCATAAAAGCTCTAGAGGAAAACATAGGCAAAAAAAGTTGCAGATATCCCACATAGCAAAATATTCACTGAAACATCTCCCAGAGCAAGGGAAATAAAGGAACAAATAAACAAATGGGACTACATCAAACTAAAAACTTTCTGCTCAGCCAAAGAAAACATCAACAAAATAAAAAGGGAACTAACCATATGGGAAAACATATTCACTAATGACACTTCAGACAAGGGTTTGATCTCCAAGATATATCAAGAACTAATATGACTTAACACCAGGGAGACAAACAACCCAATTTTAAAAATGGACAAAGGAGCTGAACAGGCACTTCTCCAAGGGAGATATACAAAGGGCCCACAGGCACATGAAAAAATGCCCAACATCACTAGCCATCAGAGAGATGCAAATTAAAACTATAATGAGATACCACCTCACACCTGTCAGAATGACCATCATTAACAAATCAACAAACAAGTGCTGATGAGGATGTGAAGAAAAGGGAACACTGATGCATTGCTGGTGGGTATGAAGACTGGTGCAGCCACTATGGAAGGCAGTATGGAATGTCCTCAAAAAACTAAGACTAGAACTGCCTTAGGACCAAGTGATTTCACTGCTAGGATGATACCCAAAGAATCCTGAAACACCATTTCAGAAGAACCTATGCACCCCTGTGTTCATAACAGCGCTATTTACAACAGCCAAGTGCTGGAAACAGCGTAAGTGCCTTTCAGTGGATGAGTGGATCAAAAAAACTGGTACATTTATGCAATAGAGTTCTACGCAGAAGAAAGAAAAAAGAACCCCTACCATTTGCGATAGCATGGATGGAACTGTAGAATATCATGCTTAGTGAAATAAGCCAGGCAGCAAAAATTAAATACCACATGTTCTCACTTAATACAGGAGACTAATGAACAAACAAACAAGCAAACAAAACAGAACCAGAGACATAAATACAAGGAACACAGTTTCAATGTGGAGAGGGGAAGTGGAGGGGGAGGGGGAAAAGTAGGCAAAGAAGGGAAACAGTTTAGTCATGGAACTAGCATGGATGACCCATGGACATGGACAACAAGTGGGATTGACTGTGGGGAGGGATAAGAAAGGTGGAGAAGGGGAGAGCATGGTGGGGTGGAAAACGAGATCAATATAATATAACAACAATAAAAATAAATTTTAAAAATTAAATAAAATACTATTCTCTAAGATATTCTATGTAAATAAACAAAAAATGTCTGGAAGAAAATACACTGAACTATTAACACTAGTTATTATAAGGGGAGGTCTTCACGAGGATAACTTTGATTTTGTATTCTATACATTTCGGTACCTTAATGCTTTACACTGAGGAAAGACTGATATGTTATATATTTTTGGTCTGTTTTGTTCACTGCTGTAACTCTGGCACCGGGTTCAGTATCTGCATATAACACAGGTTTAATAAATATTTGTCATATGAATAGATAAATAAATTATATTATATATTTTTAGAGATTTTGCTTATTTATTTTTAGAGAGAGAGTAAGGGAGGGAGAAAGTGAGGGTGAGAAACATCAATGTGAGGTAGGGGACCGAACTCTCAACCTAGGCATGTCCCTTACAGGGAATCAATTCAGTGACCTTTCACTTTGTGGGATGATACCAACCAACTGAGCCACACTGGCTGGTCAATAAATTATATTCGAGATATAACAAAACAAATAGTGTACACAGTAACTTGGTTGGTTTGTGTATGGCTCTCTCAAACCTGTTAATTTTTAAAATCTATTTCCAAAATCAATTTAAGGAGAGGATACTTTTCAACAATTTGAGAACAATTCTAGGAATTCTCTAAATGGGTCCTGTCTTTAAAAATTCAGGCTTTGCAGTTGATTTTTGGCTACAAAAGGAGTTTCCAAAGTATATATTTCATTCAGTCTGTTATGAAACATGTACAATGATTTGTTTTTCTTATCTAATATAAGAAAATAGGATGCTAAATGGTGATTCCATTTTTACTTGATATTTCCTTAAAATTACCTGATTGAAGTGTTGATTATTTTTTTTAAATAGTAGAAGTAAATCTATTGGTAATTTTCAACCTAGGTTAAGATCTGTGTTGGAACTTTTCCCTTCCTAATAAGCTTATTTTGTTTATATTGAAGTAAATAGTTATTGATAAATATCTAAAATAAGGAATATTATTGTCTATATTAATATTTAAACATGTTTACTAATCATGTTATGATTATTTACAATTATTAGACATTATTTATCTTACTACTTGCTGAAATGAAAGTTACTTGCAATTTTTATTTAATGCATTTATAAATATATAAATAATATTATCTTGATTTTAATCTCATTTTTTCTCTAAAATAGTGGTTCTTATAACTTTTGGGCATAAAACTCTTCAGGATCTCCTAGCTGATGGCACAGTGGATAGGGCGCCAGCCTGTGAACCCAAAGGTCACTGGTTCGATTCCCAGCCAGGGCACATAACCAGGTTGCAAGCCAGGTCTCCAGCCAGCTCTGTGGCTGGAGGCAGATGAAAGGCAACTACATTGATGTCTCTCTTCCTCTCTGCCTCTCTCCCTTCCCCTCTCTCTAAAAATAATAAATAAAATCTTTAAAAAAAAAAAACTCTTAAGGGTCTGATGAAAGTGATGACTCTTTGCACTAGAAAATGTACAAATTCAAAGATGATCCCAAAACTCAAGTTAACAACTCTTGTTCTAAATCATTCAAATAGATGAAGATGTCCATAGATATGTTCACATCCATAGCTTACATGTAAATTTAACATAAAAGCATGTAATTTGAATAGGTCTCTTAGCTTTTGTATTGATGGTGATTTTCACATTTAACTTGTGGCCCCACAGCAATCAAAGTCCTTTATTAGAATATCATACTTCTCTAGGTAAGAGATACTAAGGTGACTCTTGAATGACTGGCAGACTGACAAGATTCACATTAACCAAACCCCAGTAGCTTGGGGCAGAGTTTAACGTTAAATCAAGTTGTTAGCAGACAGGAACTGGGCCCAGGGTGAGTCTGCCTTGGGCTTGTCGTGTGTGGGTTCTTGACTTGGTGCCAGAAAGATTTCACAACCTGAGTCAAGGTGATTTTAAGAGCACATTTATTAAAGCTGGGGATAGTGAAACAAGGAAGGGCTTAGCAAAGCAGCAGCAACAGGAGAATCAAGGTGGGGCTGCTTTTGCTCACTGGAAAGTCAGAGAAAGGGGGCCCTGGAGATAGGTTCAGGCATTAACCCAGGATGAGCTGCCATTGCTCCCCTGGTCACAAGTCTTATGGGGACCCTGAGAGTTTAGGAGATGCTTGCCTGAGATGGACAAAAGATGTAGGCTTGCTCCTGAGATGGGGAGTGCACCTTGAGTCTTTCATCTTGAGGGTTTTAAAGGCTGGGAGTTTAGGGGAAGTCTTATGGGGGAACCTCAATAGATTATTCATCACCTTATACTAATGAGCCAAAATGAGGTTTATTCCCTTAACTTCATCTGTCCTTGGGTGTGGCTGGCACAAATGGCACTAACTGGGTTTCTACTATCTAGCTACCTGAGTAGGGTAATTTAAGATATTTATCCTCAGGTTGAGGAGGAGGGGTGTAAACCATTTACTCTTAATTGTCCTTAGTTATGAAAAATAGAATTTTGTGATGTATTAGATGGCTGTAAACTGCTTGGTCATTTAACTATCTATCTCAGTTTCCCTATTCCACTTCTTCTGGCTTACTAGCCTGTCTCAAAGTCAGCAGTTTTCTTCATTCTTCCAATAAAGTCATTACATAATTATTTAAAGGTGATATAACTAAAGAATTGACTTCTCGAGATTCTTTTTTGGTCTTAAGACCTTAAGAAGTTCAAAACCAGCAATGACGGTTTTTAAGAGAAAGGGAGTCTACAATTCATAAAGGGCTATTTCTTACACTTTGTGCTTCTAGGAAAATAAGGGAAGGGAATTGTGGTTTTGAAGTGTGGTTTGGAGAATGTGTTAGCACATACTACGAGCTGCTGGAAAGACAGCCATACCAAAGGAAAGTCAGTTCAAACCAAGAACACAGAGAAACAAAGAAGGTACCAAATTAATATTAAGGATTAAGGATGGGTAAGAGCTGCATATCCTGAAAACTGATGATTGACTTTCTGTTGACAAGCCACCCAATCTGGAGTTCAAAAAATTTGATGGGCCCATTCCAGACTTCAGCATACCTATCATTCGGGTGTCATTAGTGGGAAGAGAGAAGGGGTTTGGGTGATTTCTGACCTTATTTTCAGGACACAGAATTTGTTAATTTCCTACACTAAGAAACTTCTGGAGATTTGTGATATTTGGAGCAAGAATTATGAGAATTGTATTTGCTCCATAACTAGACCTGGGAAAGAAAAACCCTAAAGAGACAAAGTGAGTGATGACAATCTTGTAGAGGAAACCAAACCCAGCAATCCTCTGAAGTGTCTTCAACAGCTATTACTCCTTTCCAGTTTCTCCCACTCCTGCTGGATCCCAATGGGATAAGGAGAAGTAAATAAGAAGATAAACTACAAAAGAAGACCATTGAATTTGTCCAATCTCAATCTTCGGAGGATATATTTTTGTAGGTTAATGAAAATGGAGTAAGTGGTGAATTCGAGGATGAAATAAATATCGAATAATTATTTGAGGTGTGCAACTGTGAGCAAAAAGAGAGAGAGGTAGGTTGGTCTAGTGGTACTGAACAGAGATCTCCACATTAGAAGGTCCTGGTCATGTTTAAAGTAGAAGAGGAAAGAGCCAAGGGAAAGAGCTATAGGGTAATTTTGGAAAAAGAAAAGATTACTATAGACCTTAAAGTTTCTATTTAGGACTGTAGGGAAAGAAGGCCAGGGAAAAAAATTGTTTTCCTGTGTATAAGAATATTAGTTGCCCTGACTGGTGGCACAGTGGATAAGGTGCAGGACTGCGAACCCAAAGGTCGCTGGTTCGATTCCAGCCAGGGCAACATAACCAGGTTGCAAGCCAGGTCTCCAGCCAGATCCATAGCTGGAGGCAGGTGAAAGGCAGCCATACATTTTATTGATGTTTCTCTCCCTCTCTGCCTCTCTCTCTTACCCTCACTCTGAAGAATAATAAAATAGTTTTTTAAAAAAAGAAAAGATGGCAATGTTCTAATGATCGGACTGACTGGTGAAGACCTTGTTGAAATTGGAAATGCTGTCTTCTGTTTCCACCATCTTTCCCTACTGGATTTTCCCCCATGTTTTTTCTTTATGTCACCCCTGGGAGGGGGGGAGCTAATTCTAACCTAGAGTCAGCCCCCCTTGAGGCAGTGCATTCCTCCCTAGGGCAATGATTCCCACAGAAGCTGCCACCTTATTATGGACCCAAATTGTTTGCCTGCATTGCCCTTCAGCACTCAAAAAGGTATTGTTTCACTGTTGCTGGACAAGGGAGTTCTTCATTGTTAGAGCAGAAAATAAAACTGAAATAAAACTGAACTGCTAAAAAAATTTTAAAAAAAGAAAAGAAAGGAAAAGAAAAGAAAAGAATATTGACACTAAATTTCTGAGGAGAGTAAAGGACATTACATATGAAGTTCTGGGGATGATAAGAGTATTGATGAAATGTGTGTGTTAGTAGGGTGGAGGTCATTGATCTGATGGAAGGACTATCTGTATGAAGGAATAAATAACTCTCAGCTTGAAGTTGACCAAAAAGGAAAAAAAGTACCAAAAGTTATTCAATTATCTTCCCTCTTAAATGCTGCTGAATTTTGAGGAAATTGTCTGGAAAAGCAATCCTTCAACCTGCCCATTGAATTGATTGTACTTTTGAAAATCCAGCAACAAAAATGCCACATCTTATTTATCGAGAGTCTTTCCAATAGCTTCACTTTTTAGCTATATAAAGGAAGACAAGTGAGAAGACTGGATTCTGGGTCAATTTCCTTGCACTTTTGGGGGGAAGGCTTTTATTTATTGCTCAGTGTCTGAAATGCATTTCCAAGATATGTGTGTTTTATGGCAATTGCCAACATTGCCTGCTTGTTAGTACCCTGTTGCAATCAGGGATAGAGCAGGTGGTGGGAGGAGGAGACCCGTGTGTCAGATTGTGTGTCTAGGTTGATTGCAAAAACAATCAGTTACTAGGAACTAGAGTTTGGTAAGCAACTGACAGGAGGTCTGAAGGAAGAAGTGGGTGTAGAGATGACCTGCATTTGCTATCAGGAGCAGTAAACATCTAATTGGCAGAATTGCTAAGGAAAAAAACCTCTCGTCTTCAACCCTCACCATCTTCCTTCCTTTGGCCGCCCCTTCTTCTTCAGGTACCCAATGGTGTCATAAATTTTAATTTGGAAAAAATAAGTTTTTAAATTTACTGCAAGTTAATATACATCACCTTTGGAGCTAAAAATGTGAATGGCATATTAGGCTGCATTACAAAAGTAGAGCAGCAAAGGAAAGGAGGCAATAACTTCACCTTCCACTGAGAGGACTATGTTGTTTGAAGACTCTTATTTTGAGAGGAACGCTGACCAACTTAGACACACAATCAGAGAATAGCTAGGGCCACCATGCAACCTGAGGAATGACTAAAGGCCTGGGAAAAGAAGACCAAGTGACTCTCTTCAGATTTTAAGGGTTGTCTGTCCTGAGAGAGAGAGAGAAATCTTATTTGATGTTGTTCTAACGGGAAAGACTAAGAGCAATGGGAGACAGTGAATGAGGGATATTTATTGGATCAAAATGAAAAAGAAATTTCTACTAATCAGAGTTATTCAAAGGTGGGATAGTAAAAAAGAAGTAAACTGCAGGATAGGATTCGACATAGAATTCCATTGTAGTTTGAAATTGTATATAAAGGTCTTTCAGCAGTGGAAGAACAATATTGTTAGTCTAGAGAAATGATGCTAGCAGGAGGTTAGAAGTTGCATAAAAGAAGAAGGCAAGGATGGCCAATCAGTAGACCATTGAAATAATCCAGACAAGAGATGATGAGATCTCTTAAACTGGGGTAATAGCAGTAAGCATTCATAGTTAGAGATGACCCAAATGCCCATCAACAGGTAAATAGACTAACAAGATGTGGTCCCCAAATAATGTCATTTGCTCAACCTCATTTTGTTACATTGATGAGATGCCATAGGAACTTAACTCTTCATATCAATTGAGCCACCAGCCAGGGCTGTCATATGTTATTTTAAAGTAGCATAATTTATTGGTGATGTTAAATGAGGGCTCACTGTACAATGAAATATTATTCATCCTTAACGAAGGAAGGAAATTTTGATATATGATACAACATGGATAAACCTTAAGACACCATGAGCCTTGGCTGGCAGCACAGTGGATAAGGCACCGGCCTGTGAACCCAAAGGTCACTGGTTCAATTCCCCAGCCAGGGCACATAACCAGGTTGCAAACCAGGCTGGAGGCAGGTGAAAGGCAACCATACATTGATGTTTCTCTCCCTCTCTATCTCTCTCCCTTCCTCTCTCTCTGGCAATAATAAAATAATAAAATAATCTTTAATTAAAAAAACAAAGACACTATGGTAGGCGAAATAAACCAGTCACCAACGGACAAATACTGTATATGACTCCACTTACATCAGGAACCTATAGTAGTCAAATCTCATAGAGACAGAAAGTAGAATGCTGGCTGCCAGGGGCTGGAGAAGGGGGAAATGAGAAGTTAAGGCTCAATGGAGACAAAGTTTGGAGACAAAGTTTCAGTTTGGAAAGATGGAGAGGTTCTGGGGATGGACTGTGGTGATGGTTGCACAGTGAATATACTTAATGCCATGCAACTGTACACATAAAAATGGTAAATTTTACATTATGTATATTTTACCACAATTTTTTAATTATACTTCTGAATTTTTTTTAAAGGAGAAAGGTATAACTTTGAGAAAGAGTTTAAAGGTTTGAAGAAGGTGGCCTGAAAGTAGTTGCCAAGTTGTGTAGCTTAGCTGACTAAACATTGAGGCCATTAGCCAAGAAAGAGAACAATAACCAAAAAAGTCAAACAGACTTGGGAGGAGATGACGAGCTCAGTTTTAGAATTGTGAAGTTTGAGTGGCCTAGAGAGCATTTCAGTTGGGGATTTTTTTATCCTCACCCAAGGACATTTTTTTTTCATTGCTGAGAGAGACAGAAAAACATCAACATGAGAGAGAAAAATTTATCGGTTGCCTGGTTGTCTCCTGTACACATCCTGACCAGGGATTGAACTTGCAGCATAGACATGTGCCCTGGCTGGGAATCAAATCACAACCTTTTGCTATATGGGACAGTGCTCCAACCTACTAGGCCAGAGGTAAATAACAACTTTATTTAGCAATATGCAATAAATTACACCTATACTTTAAAACTTTATTTTATTTTAAAATAATTTTATATATGTATGTATGTATAGAAAGAGAGAGAGAGAGGTAGAGAAAACATCACATGCAAAAGATACATTGATCAGTTACCTCTCATACTTCCTCAGCCAAGCACTTGGCCCACAACCTAGGCATGTGCCCCGACTGGGAATCAAACCAGTGACCTTCCGGTTCACAGACTGGCTCTCAAGCCACTGAGCCACACCAGCCAGGGCTAAAATTTTATTTAATTCAAATACAATTGAAACCTGGCTGGGTAGTTAAGTACATTACAGTGTCGTACCTATATACCAAGATTGTGGGTTCAATCTGCATTCAGGGTACACACAAGAATCTACTAATGAATGCATAAATAAGTGGAACAACAAATTAATGTTTCTCTTCCTCTCTCTCCCCCTTCCTCTTTCTCAAAAATTCAGTCACTAAATTAAAAAATACAGTTGAAAAAATAGTTGAAAGCATTTTAAACCTGTATAATTTTGTTAACCAGTGTCACCCCAATAAATCCAAAATGAGTTTTGACAGAGGCATGGACCCACGAATTCATCGCAATCTGAGATACTAAATGTTTCTATCATCCAAAACTTATCTCAGTCCCTTTACCCTTGCCCTGACAATGACTGAATTACTTTCTGCCACTTATAGATGAGTTTGCATTTCCTAGAATTTTATATCAGTGAAATTCTACAAGACATTGTTTTTGTATGCCTGACTTATTTCACTCAGTATAATGATTTTGAGAACGGTCTACGTTGTGTGTATCCGTAGTTCATTCCTTTTTACTGTTGACCAATATTCCACTGCATGGATATGACACAACTTGTTTATCCATTCATGTGTTGTTGGACACTTGGTTTCTTTCTGGTTTTCATTGTTTTTGTTTTTGTTTTTTAAATGTATTTATTTTCAGAGAGAAGAGAAGGGATGGAGAAAGAGGAGAGAAACATCAATGTGAGAGAGAAACATCAGTTGGCTGCTTCCCGAACGCCCCTAACTGGGGACCTGGCCTGCAACCCAGGCATGTGCCCTGACTGGAAATTGAACCAGTGACCTTTTGGTTCACAGGCTGCCACTCAGTCCTCTGAGCTATACCAGCCAGGGCAAGTTCTATTTTTTTTGACCATTACGAAGAAGCTACTGTGACATTCCAGTGAAGTTTTTGTGTGGACAGCTATTTTCACTTCTCTTGGGTAAATACTTAGGAATGGAATGACAGGCTGAATAGTAGGCAGGTATGTATTTAACTTTTAAAGAAACTAACAGTTTTCCAAAGTGGTTGCTCCCTGTTACATTCCCACCAGTTCCACATCTTTGATAATACTTGATGTCAGCTTTTAAACTTTATGTAAAAGGAATTGGGTAGTGGTAGGTAATTGAAGTTTTAATTTTCATGTTTCTGATGACTAATAATGTTGAATATAAAATTTTTAAATAATTTATTTTTAGAGAGAGGAGGAGGGAGAGAGAAAGTGAAGGAGAGAAACATCAATGTAAGAGAGAATCATCTATCAGTTGCCTCTCCTAAATGCCCCGACATGGGACCAAACCCACAACCTAGGCATGTGCCCTGACCAGGAATTGAACCAGTGACCTTTTGTTTTGTGAAATGATGTCCAGACAATTGAGCCAAACCAGACAGAGTGATGTTGAACATCTTTTCATGTGTGTATCAGCCACTCATATAACTTCTTTTGTAAAGTGTTCAAGCCTTTGCCCATTTAAAAAATGCATTGGTTGTCTTCTTACTGCTCATTAACAGTTCTTTGTATATTCTGAATTCCAGCCCTTCATCAGATTTATGTATCGCGAATATTTTCCCATACTATGCCCTGTCTTTTCGTTTTCATTTTCTTTCTTTCTTTCTTTTTTTTAAAGAAGCTTCTATTTATTTTTTAGAGAGAGAGGAAGGAAGAGAGAATGAGAGGGTGAGAAACATGGATGTGAAAGAGAAACATTGATTGGTTGCCTCTCACATGCCCCCAACTGGGGCCCTGGCCTGCAGTGCAGACATGTGCTCTGACTGGGAATTGAACCAGCAAACTTAATTCACAGGCCAGTGCTCAATCTACTGAGCCATACCAGCCAGGGCTCATTTTCTTAACAGTACCTTTCTAAGAGCAAATTTTAAAATTTTGATGAAATTCAGTTTATCAGTATCCTTTTTTTATGGAAGATGGTTTTTGTGTCCTAAGATATTTTTGCATCCTTCAATATTGAATAAAGTTTCTCCTCTGTGTAATTCTAGGAGTTTCCTAGTCTTATGTTTTGCATTTATGTCTATTGTTCATTTTGAGTTCATTTTTGTGTGCAGTGTAAAGTAAGAGTCAATGTTTATCCTGCCTCCACACCACCACCATACGGATATGTAGTTTCAGCAGAATTTGTTGAAAAGGATTTTCTTTCCTCTGTTCTTTTTTTTTTTTTTTTCAATGTATGGTTGCTTTTCACCTGCCTCCAGCCACAGACCTGACTGGAGACCTGGTTTGCAACCTTGTTATGTGCCCTGGCTGAGGAATCGAACCTGTGACCTTGGGGTTCGCAGGCCGGCGCTTTATCCACTGTGCTACCAGCCAGGGCTCCTCTGTTCTTTTTGAACATCAGTTGACCATATATATATGTGGATCTACTTCTGGAGTCTCTGTTCTGTTCCAAGTGGAGGAATCTAAAGAGGTGTTTAAATAGGAAATTAGAGGGGTTTTTTTGTTCTGCTCAATATCAGCAGTGTATCTTTGCCCAGCTCACAGAGAAAAGCATCTCTCTTCAAGAAGGCCTACCTATCACCATTAAGCTTGCTTATCAATTCTTAAATTATTGATTGAAAGACATGGTTTATTTATTTTTTTTAATTAAGATTTTATTTAATTATTTTTAGAAAGAGGGGAAGGGAGAAAGGCAGAGAGGGAGAGAATCAATGTATGGTTGTGTTTCACCTGCCTCCAGCCACAGGCCTGACTGGAGACCTGGCTTGCAACCTGGTTATGTGCCCTGGCTGGAGAATCGAACCTGTGACCTTTGGGTTTGTAGGCCGACGCCTTAACCACTGTGCTACCAGCCAGGGCACATGTTTCTTATGAGCTAGAATTTCCAGTTGCAGTGGAAAATAGGAAAACTTGGGTTTAGACTTGATCAAATGTACAAGGACACAACATATTTGGGGGACCTAATTACTTGCAACCCTGAACTTATTCATATATTACTTTTGTGGAATAATTTACAGGATAAAGAACTGAAATTCCTGGAAAGCAGATTAAGGATTTGAAAACTTACCTAAAAGGCAAGCAGGAATATGGGTGTTGGCAGCATTTACTTGTTCCAATTCATGCCACACAAAGTCATCTTTCAGGCACCAGGCACCAGGATCACTGGCTGTGTTGCCTAGGCATTGGGGTAGTTGGATGAGTCTTTCTTTCTTTTTTTCGTTCTTTCTTTTTTTTAAAGATTTTATTTATTATTTTCAGAGAGAGGAAGGGAGGGAGGTAAAGAGGAAGAGAAACATCAATGTATGGTTGCCTTTCACCTGCCTCCAGCTACAGACCTGGCTGGAGACCTGGCTGGAGACCTGGTTATGTGCCTTGGCTGGGGAATTGAACCAGCGACCTTTGGGTTCACAGGTTGGCACCTTATCTACTGTGCTACTAGCCAGGGGAGTCTTTCTTTTATCTCTAGAATTCAAGAAGAGTAAATGCTCCCTATAAAATGGATTTAACCACCATTACAATAGTGCCAGTTCCACCTCAGAGAAGTTTAAGAAGTACTTTCTGTTATCATAAAGGTTCTCTTTTATTTCCTGCCATTTACGTAGATACAATGATCTAAGAAAAGAAGGAAACATGGGGAAGGGGACAGAAGACAGGAAAAAAGGGATGGATGTAGTACATCAGCAATAAAATTAAATTTAAAAAAAGAAGGAAACAGATACAAAGTATTGTTTATTATAAATAAGAATTTTAAATAAATATGAGAGGACTTTTGAAGATGTAATAGTAGAAGAGACTAAACATGAAATTAGATTTTAGTGGATTATTTAAAAAGACAGAAAAATATTTTGAAGAACATGTATGTAGAAGCATACATGGCCCCAGAGAACCCAAGTTTATATTTTGATACACATCTTAGCAATGTTAACCTCTGCCTTTATTTTAATGAAAGTTATACATACTATTAGAAGAAATACACGATTGCTTTCTATACTTATTTAATAACAAGTAATCTAAAAATATATTTCAGACAAATCCTTTTCTACTTACATATGCAGTGTTTTTTTACTTTTACAACTTACATTTTTGACCCTCTTTCCACCAGTACAAACTATCTTCTTGGTAAGAAAAATCAAGTCAATTTTATGCCCCTCATCAAGAATTTTTGAAAGTCCCTCGAAATTAAAGCTATAGGGCTTTGAAGTGTTGAGTTAGTGATCTTTCTGAAAGAGTGGCAAACCCACTGGTTGCTGAGCCCACTCCCTAAAGTCATTCAAAAATGTATGTAGCCCTGGCCAGTGTGGCTCAGTTGGCTGGAATATTGTTTGGTTTACTGAAAAGTCACAGGTTTGATTCCTGCAATTGATCAATGTTTCTCTTCCTTTCCCTCTCCCTCTTCCTTCCTTCTTCTCTCTCTAAAATCAATAAGCATGTCCTTGGGTAGGGATTTTAAGTGTATTTAGACTCCACAGCACTAAATGGAAAGGAAAAAACTTTCCCTCCAAAATTTGTGTTTTGAAGGCTTGCTGTGGTGAACATTTGCACTGCGATGATGTTTAAGCTTTTGTCTACTTATTTTAATTCAGGTCCTCTTCTTTGGCTACTGTGCGTGTGTGTGTGTGTGTGTGTGTGTGTGTGCGTTAGGTATGTGGAAGACAATATATGATTGCTTCAGTGTTCCATTGCAAAATTTGGTAACAGTCTAGAACCAGTTTAAGCCCCTGGATGCATCTGTAGCACTGTCTTTTCAATATTAGTTCTTGATTTACCACTTTGAATCTTTTGTGTCTGAAACTTTTTTGAGTTATCTCCAGAGCAGCAATTCTGATCTATTCCTCAATGATGTTGTAACAACTATCTCAGCATATGCATCTGAAAATAAAAACAATACTGGGAAGACTTTTTTGTTTTGTTTTATTAGGGTGATAGTTTCCAAAGTTAATATATATTTTTAAAGATTTTATTTCTTTATTTTTAGAGAAAGGAAAAAGGAGGGAGAAAGAGAAGGAGAGAGACATCAATCGGTTGCTTCTCTCATGCCCTCAATGAGGGACCAGGCCTTAAACCCAGGCATGTGTCTTGATTGGGAATTGATCTAGCAACCTTTTGGTTTGTAGTTTGACACCCAGTCAGTCCACTGAACCACACCAGTCAGGGCCAAACTTAATATATTTTTTATTATTTAAAGTTTACCAGTAGTAGAACAGACTTACTTCTCCTTTGGACACCATTTAGTATGTAAACAAAGTTTGTATAACCACTTGGTACATTTGGTTGGGTCCAAAGGTTACACAACAATTCTGTAACTCTCTAAAGACTTTGGCAAAATGTTTCCCCCCTTGATTTTAAATCATTATTTTGTCAGGAAAATTTAAGGAGAAAAAAATGTTTCTTTTCTAACTGGAGGCCCATCCATTGAGCTAATAAAGAATTTGAAAGCGATTCCCAGCTTCTAGGACTACTCAGAAAATAAAAATTTTTTTCCCTTTAATTAGTATCTTAGTTTTTTTTTACCCAATGCCAAATGCAATGTGAGCTCAAGTTTTTAGTTCAGTTCTAAACTTAGAACCCGTGATTTTCAAGTGGATTCTAAATTTGGCAAAAATGTCTTCTCCCTGCCATAGTAGCTGGTGTTTTCCCATTCTTAACAGTTCCTACATCTTATTTTCTAAGCAAGCAATACTGTTTTTCTGCACTTTTGAATAATCTTTTTTGTTTCCCCTTTGTGGAATACCATGTAATGCAAATTTTTTAGATCATAAAAAAGAATAGATATGGCAGTTTTTTGAAAGATGAAGGGGGAACGCTAAGAGGAAAAAAGCCATTTAGCTTCATTCCTATAATGATAAGATAGATATCGTATATCTTAGATACTGAGTTATACAAAGTTTATATATAGATTGATAGAAATCATCAAGTCAGAATTCAGTTCAAATGCTTATTTTTTCTGTAAATTTCTGCATACATTCCCATGAGTCCTGGTCCCTTCCTGAGGAGAACCTGTGTAAAGGTCACGACTTAAAGAACTGTGTTTGACAAAGCCATTCCTACAGTCTGTTTTTGCTAAATATTTCATCCCCTTCTTTGCATACAAATATATTAAGGCAAAATGCTAAATGCAAAACTCAGACCTAGTAAGCCAGGACACTGTCCTCTGTGGAATACAGGTTATTAGTGTACAGAGGCTGTAGGTAGTTGAAAACAGCTGCTTCCTCATTCTGCCAGATGTTAGAGGGAAGGACACCAAGATCTGTCCCAGAAACAAGCACTCACAGGCCTTTCATTCACCTACGTTTATCTCTGTCCATCAGGACCAGGCTCAAATCTCTCTGATTTCTTCCTGTCATGTTCCTCATACCCTTTTTCTTCCCATTAGAACCATCCTTTCATTAAAACGACCCAAAGGAAAGAAGGCAAGCATGAAGAAAGGGTGACATGGGGCTTTTTCCCCTCTTGGGACAAAAGTTTTGGAATCTGATCCCTGAGCTGCACATCTCTGCTGCACAATGTTTGAGCAGCTTCCTTCTCTTCCATGATTGTGTTGTTTAGGTATTTCCATGTCACCTTAGCCCAGAGGGGCAGAGACCAACCGCACAAGCTCACTCCCTCACACAGCACTCCCCAGCACTTCCCTATAGAGCTCAGCAAACAGGCATCCTGTTTGCTCAAGTTTCCCTGGTCCTTGCCCTCCTCTTCTAGGAAGAACCAGCAGGCTGCTTCTAGCAAAGGGAGGGCTCCAACAAGGCCTTGAAGGCCTTGACGGCCTTGTTCAACAAGTTCCCCTGCTTTATTTTCTCTTGCTTCTGCCGCACCAAAAAGGGAGGACTAGAATACTTAAGATATTTCCCATTCCCAGTCTTCCTAGGTACCAAACATTCTGATGACTGGACTCACAGCAGTAGAATTTTGGAAAATGGACAGCCCTCTGTCCTCCATACCACTTCCACTGGCAGCTGTCTCCCCTCCCCACCTTGCAAGTGTTGATAGAATTCCATCGCCCTCAACATTCCAAGGGTGGCTGGAATTGGCCTGGACTTCCAACTTCGAACAGAGTGCAACAAAGCTGAACCAGCCTGCATTCTGCCCTGCAGATAGTATGGCTTTATTCAAGGGCAGGGAGTCAGTGCTCTAAGAGAGAAACGCACATCAGCAGATCAACAGATCACCCAGGCCACTCTTCTTTGTATTTCCACTTCCATATCTCTTTTCAAATGTTGGTGAGGGTAGCACTTGATGTGGGATGGTGAAGGAGGAACAAGGTAAAGGTCCTTCTTGAAGAATGTGGAAACTTATCATTTGGTTTTGGTGTGAATCTCAGTAGCTGGTGGCAAAGTCATAATTAGACTCATGTCTCTTCATTACTTGCCCAATTTATTATATCATGAATTGAGTGGCTCCTAAAGGCCAGGTACTAGGTTAGATGCTAAAAAAAAAATGTAGACTAGGTGCCCCCTGCCCTTGAGAAGTTTGCAGCCTAGAAGGCTACAGACACATGGGCAGTTGCAGGCCTGGATGAGAATGCCAAGGGAGGAGTGGGCTCAGGATGCTGTGGGAATATTTAGGGGAGCTCTGACCCAGGGTTGGGTTCAAACTGAAACACAAGCAGGAGTGGATAAGTGGAGAATTTTCCTGACTAACAAATAGCAATTGCCTGAGGAACCATACACATCTCAGGGCCTCCTAATGGTTAAAGATGGTGGGAGCTTGGGGTCAGGGCCTGGAGAGAGAAGCAGGTGTTGACCATGAATGGCCTAGGCTGCTCTGCTAAGGAGGTTGAACATTCTCTTGCAGGAAGTCATAGAAGGATTTTTAATGTAGGGGAATATCATGATTCTATTACATCAATATTTACCTTAGAAAAATCACCTGGAGTTTTCTAAGGTCAGGGCTCAGGGACATTAGGTTGTTAGGAACCACTGGAGTAGACCAAGCAGGAGACAGTGACTTCAGCTAAGACCATGGCCTTCAACATGGAGGGAAGTGTTAGCTCACAGACATAAATTAAAGAGGGAGAGTCCACAGAACTTGATGATTTGTGGACTGTAGGGAGTTGCAGAAAGGGAGGAATCAATGACAACACTCAGGTTTCTAAGCCAAGCAGCTGACCTTGAGAGCACCATGAGTGGTTTTAATGATGACTGCAAAGGTGAATCAAGTCCTGAGTCTCCAAGGTTCCAAGCCCGGTGGACTCAGAAAGATTAGGGACTAGTCTAAGAATGAAGTGGGTTTTCTGTGTCTACTTGGCCCACTTACCTTTGGGTAAAACATGCTGGGGTGCTAACCCTTGGCAACCCCTCTGACATGTCATCCATTTCATTGTGGTTTCTCCTCAACAATTGGTAAAGAATGCTAGTTTCTTCATTTCCCACATAGACCTCAGAAGAAGGCAGCATTGCACCATTTTTGTTACAGCTGTCATTTTGCTACCTTTGGGACATATCTTTTGTGATTTTTGGTTTTTAGTGTCAAAGCAGAGACTAGGAGGAGATATCCAAGCAGGGCATCATTTAGGACTTTTCCAAGTAAGCAAAAGTTTTGCCTGAAAGAGCTCCTTCAGGTGTCCTACATCAGTTCTTTTCAACTACAAATGTTAACCTAGGGCTTGTGACAATAATATGTGTCTATGGTAGCATATTTAAGACTCAGAGTACTTGAACTGAGCTGGAATATGAGCTAATGAATAAGACAATAGCTTCTCTTCCTTCAGAGACTGACTTTGCTCCACCAGCCTGTCCTTGAATCTTACAGTTCTAAACTATGATGTGATTGGCATCTTTCTTTAGGAAAATGCAGTCTTCCTGCCTTGAGTCCTCTCGAAATCTTTTAGCTTTTGGAGGTAGTCTTATAAGACTTCTTTTAAGTTTTTCTGGGTGTAGACAGCATCTAACCCTTGAAATGAAGGCCCACCCACTCCCTCAGGCACCTTTCTGAGATGTAAAGCAGACACAGGAAGTATTTCTGAGCAGAACACTTTGCCCCCGAACCCTGTTCTTCAGCCTTCCCCTTCTCTTTCTCGGCATCCTTTTCCTTCCATTGCTCGAGCAGTTCCTCTTCTAATCTCATTTCTATATGTTTTTGTTCCATGCAAAAATCCTTTTGTAAAAAAATACAAAGTTCAGTTTTAGCTCCTGAACAATTTATAGCCACGTAAAAATGTTCTTTGAGTCTTCCAATTGTCATTAATAAACATAGCTTTCAAAGATGAGGCACCACCCTAGAACACTTAGGTCAGGATATAATTTCTGCCTGCAAAAAAAGGGTACAATTCTTTAGGTAAAGTAAGAAAACACAAGAAGAAAAAGATTCAGAGCACTGTCTTAAAAAAAAAGAAAGAAAGAAAGAAAGAAAGAAAGAAAGAAAGAAAGAAAGAAAGAAAGAAAGAAAGAAAGAAACCATAGAGATAGCCTCACAAGATCCATTTTTCTGCTTGGGATGAGATTATGAATTTCCTCAGTTACTATTTCTCCCTGAAGTGTTGAAATAAGTGCCTTTTGATGTCTGGGCTTAAGAAAAGCATGTTCCCCAAAGTCACATGGCAAGTATAAATCCCAGGAACGAGGCACTTTAAGCACTGTGTTTGTGGAGCTAGAACTATTGTTAAGAGAGAAGGAGGTAGGGGATGAGGGAGGTGGGAAAGTGATGGTAGTAGGACCACAGCAGTGAGTGGGAGTGGCGGCACTAGAGGAGAGTAAGTCGGCCTGCTGTATATCCCCTGTCTGAGCACTCCTAGCTTCACAGAGGAATCCACATCCCCCACAGTAAATCTTGAGTCCTTCCGTGCAAGTCCTAACTGACTTCTAAATCTAAACCTAGATCAGATTCGTTTAATTCAACAAGCACACATTTTTGGTGTAAAAGTAAATTTCTTTTTTTCTTTTTTATTCTCACCTGAAGACATTTTTTTCGTTGCTTTCAGAAAGCGAAAAGGAGAGACAGAAATATTGATGTAAGAGAGAAACATTGGTCAGGTGCCTTCTGTACACTCCTGGACTGGGCATCAAACCCACAATCTAGGTATGTGCCCTGTGGAAATTGAACCCTCAAGCTCTTGGTTATAGTATGATGTTCTAACCAACTGAGCCAAACTGGCTAGGGCTCAAAGTAAATTTCTACACAAGAAGAATGATAACATTTAGGGGGAGTTTTACACTTGTGATAATTAGTAATATGTAGGGGGAAATCTATGTTAACTTCAAAAAGCATCTTTGTTGCCACACAAATAGAGTCATTTAGAAACCTGGCATTATTGTTTTGCCTTTAAAGACTTTTAATAATATACATGGATTATAAACATGTTTACAAGCTTCTGAACACCTCTCACAGTAAAAACCCAGGAAGGAAAATCCATTAAAACAGCTGATCATAGGAAGATTGCCCAGTCAGTAGGACAGAAACCAACCTAAAAACAATTGAACCACATGAAGTTGTCAGTATCAACTGATTGTGACCAGCAATGACCATATGTTTTGCTTCATGCCCCTAAAGTCAGCATACTAGAATGTTATTGAATCTACTAAGGGAAGGGAATTCTAGACATAAGATATTAAAAACCAAGTATCAACAGTGTGATATAGTTGTGGACAGAAAATCTATCAAACGTGACCTTAATGTTCGCCTAACGTTTGTTGAGTACCTATGATGAGTGAGTGCTGGAGAAACAAAGATGAGTAAGACAACATAATATGTAATATATTTAGGTAGGTTATAAAATTTATAATCATATGTTATTGTTATATTTATAACACTATGAAAGCCATTAGAAAGGTACAACCAAAAAGCAACAGAATTCAAAACTGAAAAAATGCTCATCAAGTTGAGAAAGAATAAAGTCTGGAACGGTTTTAAGTGAGGTTGGATTTTAGCAGCAGAGGGGGAGAAGGACGCTGCAACCAAAAGAAACAATGTGACCAGAAGCTCAAAGGTAGGGCAGTACAAGGTCCACCTTGATTGGAGATTAGGAAAACAGTGGGGAGGGAAAGAAAGAGGGAAATTTTGCTTTATCAGGGAAGGCCCTGAAGGCTAGGTAAGAATATAACAGTTAATTTTGAAGAAAACACTGTAAGTAAATAGGAAGTTTTTATGCAATGGACTTTGGTGCATTAGGAAAATATTAATACCAATTTTTAAAGTAATCTAAAATAAACAACCAACATCGGTTGATCATTTACAATGTTCAAAGCAATTTACATACTAGGTTCTGCTCTATTATGAGCTACTTCAAACTTACAGCTCCCCTTTGTAAAGGATATTACACATTTTACAGAAGCAGCTGAGGCTCAGAGAGGTTAATTCACTTTGCCCAAGGTGACACAGCTAGCTAGTGCCAGGGCCAGGATTTTAACCTATGGGTATCTATTTCCAAAGCTTCCAATTTAAACCAGAAAATAATAAATGCCAGAACAAAGTTGAAGAGAATAAAATGGAAAAAATTAAAATGAAATTATTTGAAAGTAGTGTGATACAGATGTTATAAAATCTAATGTGAGAGGAAAGGAGGATGGGGAATCAAAGCCCTAGAACTGGAGCCAGTGTGGGAAACTGGCAAGGAAGGAAATTGGAAAGAGGTGTGGGTTAAAGAGTAAGTTGGTGAGCCTGAAAAACTGGTAAGTGTTGGGGTCCAAGACAGAGCCTAAGTCTCAAGGGGAAATTTAGGGTCATTTACCTAGATAGGAAGGTTAGAACTCCACAGTGAGTTGGTCACTGAGGTCTCTAAGAGAGCCAAGAAGCAAAGAAAACATGATTCAGGACTGAATTATAGGGAAAGAAGGAATAGCCATTAAAGAATACACACAGCAGCAGAGATGGGAAGTAAAAGTTTTCAAGAAGACATTTACTGATTCTAATTTGTTATCAGGATGGTCGCCTTGAAAAGCCTTGGTGCCTTTAGGGCTAGAATAAATATGCATGATCTTTATAGATGTTGTATATTTCCTTATAGGGGAGAGCTTCTGGAGTAATGAAATCTGAATTTTTTTAATGATCTGAGTATTTGAATCTTTCATTAGCCAAATTCTTCTCTCAGGAAATTGGAATTTTAGTATGAATTTATACACATGAAATCTATACGGTTTTGTTAACCAATGTCAAGCCAATAAATTCAATTTTAAAAAATGCAAGAGGGCCCTGGCTGGTGGCTCAGTGGATAAGGTACCAGCCTGAGAACTCAAAGGTCGCTGGTTCGATTCCCAGCCAGGGCACATAACCAGGTTGCAAGCCAGGTCTACAGCCAAGTCCATAGCTGGAGGAAGGTGAAAGGCAGCCATATATTGATGTTTCTCTCCCTCTCTGCCTTTTTCTTTTTCCCTCTCTCTAAAAATAATAACAAATAAAATCTTTTTAAACATGCAAGAAAGATGTTTAGTCAAGTCCTGTAGCTACACCATAAAACATAGGAGCTTTTTGTTTCTAATTATAGAACAAATATGAATTGATTGTACAAAATTGAGGAAATATTGAAGAGTATGAGAGAAAAAATATTACCTTTCACCAGAAATGAATACTGTTAATATTCTTAATATATTCTTCCAGTCTTTTAAAAATTATATTTATTGATTATGCCATTACAGTTCTACCAGTTTTTTCTTTTTACCCCACTCTGCCCAGCACCTGCAAATCCCTCAGGCCATCCCCACACCATTGTTCATGCCCATGGGTCACGCATGTAAGTTCTTTGGCTACTTTGTTCCCTATACTCTACTTTAATACCCTTGGCTATTTTTTAACTACTATTTGTGCTTGTTTATACCCTCACCTATTCATCCATTCCCCTACACCCCTCTCCCATCTATCACCCTTCGTTCTCCATACCCATGATTCTGTCTGTGTTATTCTTATTTGCTTAGTTTGTTTTTTAGGTTCAATTGTTAATAAATATGTATTTATTACCATTTTATTGTTCATAGCCTTGCTCATCTTTTTTCTTAAATAAGTCTCTTTAACATTTCATATAGTAATGGTTTGGTGATGATAAACTTCAGTTTTTTCTTGTCTAGGAAGCTCATTATCTGCCCTTCCATTCTAAGTGATAGCATTGCTGGGTAGAGCAATCTTGGCTACAGGTCCCTTATTTTCATGACTTTGAATATTTCTTGCCAACCCCTATTCTAGCCTGCAAATTTTCTTTTGAGAAACCAACTGACAGTTGTATGGAGGTGCCCCTGTAGGTAACTAACTGCTTTTCCCTTACTGCATTTAAGGTTCTCTCTTTATCTTTAGTCTTTGCCATTTTAATTATGATGTGCCTTAGAGTGGGCCTCTTTGCATCCATCTTGTTTGGGATTCTCTGTGCTTCCTGAACTTGCATGTCTATTTCCTTCATCAAATTAGGGAAGTTTTCTTTCACCATTTTTTCAAATAAGTTTCTAACTTCTTGCTCTCTCTCTTCTCCTTCTGGCACCCCTATGATATGAATGTTGGACCTCTTGAAGTTGTCCTAGAGGCTATTATTCTCATTTGGGGGGGGGATTCATTTTCTTCTTGTTGTACTGATTGTTTATTTGTTTGTTTGTTTGTTTTGCTTCCTTATGTTCCAAATCATGGATTTGATTCTCATCCACTCTACTGTTGTTTCCTTGTAAGTTGTTCTTTATTTCAATTAGCATATCCTTTGTTTCTGCCAAGATCATTTTTATGCTTTTGAGGTCCCCACTAAGTTCCTTAAGCATCCTTATAACCAGTGTGTTGAACTTTGAATCTGATAGATCTAGTTTTGATCTAATCTTTCATTTGGGCCATGTTTCTTTGTCTCCTCATTGTGGCAGGCTTCCTGTGTTTGTTTCTATATATTAGGTAGTGCTGCTATGAATTCTTGTCTTGGTAGCATGACCTAATATAGGTGGCCTGTAGGGTCCAGTGGCACAGCCTCTCCTATTACCTAAACTGGGTACTCGAGGTGTGCCCTTCATAGGGACTGACTACATTCTGCTCTTGTAGTTTAGTCTTGGTTGCTATTGGCAGGTCAATGGGAGAGATTTACCCAGGCCAATCAGCTGCAAAGACTGGCTGTGACCACTGACCACCAACTTCTGCACTCCATAGAGGATCAGCTGTGCAGGGGCAGGGCGGTGGTGCTCTGACATAGTCTGTAGTTGTCCACTGTGTACCCAGCCTCTGGGATTTCCCAGTTGATGTAGGCCAAGGTCAGCCCCAACCTGTGTTCTACCCAGAGCACCCTGCACGAGCTATAAAGCAATCTTAGACAGCTGCTACTTGTGCTGGGCTTAGAGATTCCCAGGTACAGCCAAGCTGCGAATCTATGCTGGCTGCCGCTAGTGCCAGACCTTGGGCCACTTAGCAAGCGATGTAAGGACTGGGGTTCACTGAAGCTGGCTTGCGTGTGTTTGAGAGGATTTAGGCAGTTGTGAAGCATGAGCCAAGACCAGACATTCATGTGAAAAGTCATGGTCAACAGTCAGAGTGGGCCTGGAAATTTGATGGGATGGAGTCTCATGGGATCACCAGAGCAGGGTAATGGAAATCTCAGATATGGCACCAGCCTGCCAATTCTGTGGCTCTGTGGGGAAGAATGCAGAAAGGGACAATAGCTTGTGACCATTTTTATGTCCAAGAGAAAACTGTCCCCCAGCTCCTGTCTTGATGCCAGACACTTCAGTTCCTCCTCTTATGCCATTGTTGCTTTTCAAGCTGGTACTCCAGTGCTAGAGCTCAGAGGTAATAAATCTGAGTAAGTTTGTGTTTGGGTTCTTTAAGGAGAACTACTTGGAACTTTATCTGTTTCTCCACTGACTCAATCCTTACTGGTTTTTGCAGCCAGAAGTTATGTGGACTTAACTTTCTGACATGGGAACACTGGTCTGGGGTGTCTGGTGTGGAGCTGGGACCTCTCCCTCTTGAGATATCCCTCTCAAATATTTATCTACCACATGTGGTTGTGGGACCAGCCCATTCCTTGTCTTTGCCCCTCCTACCAGTCTGTATGGATGCGATTTCTTTAATTCCATTCAACTCGATTTCTGATGCCTCTGAGTGACGGTTGCTCTATATTTTAGTTGTAATTCCTATGCAGTTGTGGAAGAAGGTGAGCTATCTTCATGCCACCATCATGACCAGAAGTTTCAGTCATTTTTTAATTCACAAACATACTTTTTTTCTAATCAGGGGATCCTTCTGAAATCATTTTTGTCATGATACAATATTATGCATATTTTACATGGCATTAAATTTATTAATCATAACAATTTGATAATGGCAATAATAGTAAACAATTATAAAAATGGTCCAAAATTTATTTAACCAGGCCCCTTTCATTGGACAGCTAGGTTGTTTTCACATTATAAATAAAGATGCAATTAATATTAAAATCTTTATGCTTTTTCTTATTTCTGATTATTATTCTCTAAATATTTCCTATAAGCAAAATCACTGGCCAAATGCCATGAATGTTTCTAAGGCAGAGTTTGTTTCTGAATATACATATAAATATCAATGGCTTATAGTACTTATGTTAAAATACACTAAATTGTTCTATCTCCTTCCTACTTCTTTATTTCTGCCTTTGGAAGCCAAAAGGAAATCTTAGAACAAAGATCAACAGCAACATTTCAGAAAAAGCCTACAAGTTTTGTTGTTGTTTGTATGAACAACAAGTATGGGTTGGCAGTCCCCTTCTATTTTGCCCCACAAGCTTTTGTTATTTTAATCAAAAAGACCTGGAACCTTGGAAGATGAAGCTGTCTTCCCAATAGGTCCACCTCCCAACTGACAAATCTGAGTAGGGAGTCTCACCAGGTGAGGGAGATACTTACTAAGCCTGCTAGGATTTCTCTCTTTGGCCTTAGGATTTGTAGACACCTTCTTTGCATTTCCTGGGTCTCTGGCCTGGAAGAGCCAGTTTTGCCTGAGGTCTCCATGGCAGAGGATGGCACTCTTCTTTCCTGTCTGCAGAGTCTTTCTCTGCGACAGTCCCTTAGTCTTGACACCAGCCTTGTTGGGTGTGCTGGGAAGCACTGGGTGTAGGTCCTAGGTGCTGGACACCTCTCCTGATCTGCTTCTCTCTTGATGAGAAATGGAGCTTACTTACCATAGCTCTAATGCTATGTTTTGCTAATAGCAGGGCCCGTTGGTGGGTTTGGAAGTAAACTTATTTTAAGGGGAAAAAATCAGATTCCATCACAACAATGGTAGGTGTTGTTTCGTGAAACTTTTTTCAAATTTTATATCACAGCATGTATAGGTCCTATTCTAAAACCTTGAAAGCAAGGCTGTAAACTTGTGTCAGGAATCTCATGAGAATATAAGGTATGCTTAAATGAGAAATGTGATCTTTGTTCATTTTATTAGTAAGGCTAATAACTGGAAGGCCATGTGGCTTAGTGGAGAAAATTTTAGCTTTAGAATCAGAACTGGGTTAATATTGTTGCTCTCTCACTAGCTATGTGACCTTGGTCAACCTCACGTATGTCACTGAGCCTCCTTAACATTACTTGTAAAAGAGAGATAAGTGTTCTAGGTAATAGGATCACTGTGAGAATTAAATGAAATAATCTATGGATAATGTTCTGCACATAAGATACACATGATAAATAAAGCTTATTTTCTAGGCTTTTGTCTGGACCATATCACATCCTATACAGCATAGCCAGATTTGCTATTCCTCACCAAGAATATATCCACAAAAATGGTCTGGTTCTCACTCCAGGGACCCCTCTATATTCAGTTTCTCACTCCATGTTATGTGTAATAATAAGTATCTCCTATGAAAGTAAAATCCGATGACAAAAAATTCAGAGTCACATTTAAAGTAATTGTAGAAATGCATAGGTAGACACACTATGTCTCCCTCCACAACTAAGAAAGAATATACCTCAACTGAGGACAACCAGAAGTTCCAGAAAATCAAGCTGTATGGAAGTCCAACAAACAAAGGGACAGCTGGGGAGCACTCCCAGCACTAGACCAGACTGTGCAGCTCAAGGT
Organism: Noctilio leporinus; assembly: GCA_004026585.1. Lineage (NCBI taxonomy): Eukaryota > Metazoa > Chordata > Mammalia > Chiroptera > Noctilionidae > Noctilio > Noctilio leporinus. The sequence continues at coordinate 50,674 of PVIW01008246.1, forward strand.
TCCAGTGCTGGGGAAAATAAAGCCACATTGCTTCTGACTGTGAAAACCTATGGGGGTTGGGGTAGAGGAAGAAATTGCCAGTCTCTCAGCAGAGTCTATTTGTTTAGAGGCCCTCACAGTCCTAGAATATCTGTAAACCCACCTACTCTGGGAATCATGGTCAGGGCAACAGCTAGAGAGGCACCAGTCCCATGTGGGAAGCAGGAGAAGTACCTGGAAAAGGGGTGTGGCTGAGCAAGGAGCATTGTTCCCTTTTAGTGCCACAATGTGGTGAAATGGGTTACCCTACATTGATGAATACCTAAGGCTCCACCTCTTATAACAGATGGAGGCAAACATAGGAGCCTGTCAAGTGGGGGAACTAAGCGACAAGGAGACACCGAACCTAACAGATGCAGAGTTCAAAACACTGGTGATAACGATGCTCACAGACTTGACAGATATGCTTGATTATGGCAAACACATAAGGGAAGAAGAGCAGGCTATGCTCAGTAAAACAGAGGAAAATCCACATGAAGCCAACAGTGAAGGGAAGGAAGCTGGGGTTCAGATCAATCTATTGGAATATGAAGAAGAAATAAACAGTACAGAATGAAGAAACGAGAATTGAAAAAAAAAACAAGGAAAGGATGAGGAACCTCTGGGATAATGTCAACTTGCTAACATCTGAATCAGAATGGTGCCAGAAGGAGAAGAGGTAGAGCAAGAAATTAAAAACACCCTGGCTGGTGGCTCAGTGGATAAGGAACTGGCCTGCGAACCCAAAGGTCGCTGATTTGATTCCCCAGCCAGGGCACATAACCAGGTTGCAAACCAGGCCTCCAGCCAGCTCCTTAGCTGGAGGTAGGTGAAAGGCAACCATACATTGATGTCTCTCTCCCTCTCCGCCTCTCTCCCATCCCCTTTCTCTAAAAATAATGAATGAAATCTTTAAAAAAAAAAAATGTTGATCTACTATAAATAAAATGTTAAAAAAAAAAAGAAATTAAAAACTTGTGTGAAAAAATAATGAAGGAAAAGTTCCCAGATTTGGCAAAGGAAATAGGCGTACAAGTCCAGGAAACACAGAAAGTCTCAAACAAGCTGGACACAAAGAAGACCACACCAAGACACATCGTAATGGAAATATGAAAGGTTAAAGATAAAGAGAATCTTAAAAGCAGTAAGAGAAAAGCAGAGAGTTACTTACAACAGCGTTCCTTTAAGACTATCAGCCGATTTCTCAAAAAAAACTTTGCAGGCAAGAAGGGACTGGCAAGAAGTAGTCAAAGTGATGAAAAACAAGGACCTACAATCTAGATTACTCTATCTAGCAAAACCTTCATTTAGAATGGAAGAGCAGATGTAGTGCTTCCCAGACAAGGTAAAGATAAAGGAATTCACCATCATCAAGCCATTATTATATGAAATGTTAAGGGGACTTATATAAGAAAAAGAAGATAAAAACTGTGAACATGAAAATGACAACAAACTCACAACTATCAACAACAGAACCTAAAAAAATAAATAAAAACAAAAACAAACTAAGCAAACAACCAGAATAGGATCAGAAAAATAGGTATGGGGATCATTTTGAGGGTTATCAGCTGGGAGTAGGAGAAATGGGGAAAGGGTGCAGGGATTCAGAAGCATAATTGGTAGGTATAAAATAGACAAGGAGAAGTTAAGAATAATATAGGAAAGGGTGAAGCCAAAGAACTTATATGCATGACCCATGGACATGAACTAAGGGTGGAGGGTTGGGGATGCAGTGGATTTCTGGAGGGTAGGGGGTCCTGTGCAGAAGGGAGCAAGAGGGAAAGAAATTGGGACAACTGTAACAATATAATCAATAAAATGTACTTTAAAAATTCAGAATCACAAGTCATAGTCACAAAATACCCAGGACCCAACTTAAGGTGCCAGGGAGGTGACATAATTAAGTCAAGTATAACGATTAGGGAATGGTGGGTACTGTAGCAAACTAAAGAACACAAATCCCCTTTGAAGAAGGCAGCCTCTGTCACTCCACCAGATTGTCACCTTCCCAAAATGTGGATTCAAGCTTGTTAGAGCTCTCATTTTTCCAACTTTTAAAAACATGGTGTTGGCCACATGTTAATATCTGTGTGTCAGGTAAAGCCAGGGGCCTGCAGTTAGCACTGTCTGACCTAAAACTTCATGGCTCAGAGGACTTACTGCAGCTAACCCAGGCTCTCAAGAAAAGCTTTACATGGTACCCTTGAAAAGCACTCTTTAAAATTTTTTTAAATATTTATTTATTTAGGGAAGGGAAGGGAGGGAGAGGGAAAGAGAAACATTGACGTGTAAGAGAAACATCAGTTGGTGGTCTCTCATATCTGCCCCAACTAGGGACTAAACTTGTATCCTAGGCATGTGCCCTTACCAGGAATTGAACCAGCGACCTTTCGCTATGCGGAATTATGCCCAACCAACTGAGCCACACTAGTCAGGGCTCTTTTAATACATTTTAAGCACAGAATATATAACTCCAATAATAGATGAAATGTCCACCTAATGAAGAGAACAGCCGTCATTTTCACATGGTACTAAACACATGGGCCATAAGAAAGTATTGGATACAACTAGCAGGTAGGTTGTGTTGTGTCATTCCTTTCTGTTCATTTGGTTAATCAAAACCGCTCATTAAACACTTACGAAGCAGCTTTAGCAAGATGTAATTCACACACATACTAGTCAATGATTTTTAGTATTTTTACAGGGTTGTATAACCATTACTATAATCTTAGAACATTTTTGTCTTCCTAAAAGAAGCCGCATGCCCATTAGCAGTCATTCTCCCTGCCCCCCAACTCCTGGCTGCTACTAATCTACTTTCTACCTTATAAATGTTCATATTTGGGGCATTTTATGTAAATGGAGCCATACAATATGTGTTCTTTTGTGCCTATTTTCTTTCACTTAGCATAATGTTTTCAAAGTTCAACCATGTTGTAGCATTAATCAATGCTTTATTCCTCTCTATTGTTGAGTAACGTTCAATCATACAGATAGACTGCATTTTATTTATCCACTCATTCCCTGATGGATATTTGGGTTCTTTCCACTTTTTAACTATTACAAATAATGCTACTATGAACATTCAAGTTTTTGTGTGGACATGCTTTTGTCTCTCTTGGGTACATACCTAGGAGTGGAGTTGCTGGGTAATTGATATGGAACTTTTATGTTTAACCTTTGGGGGAAGTGTTTAATCCTATCAGACTGTTTTCCAAAGTGGCTCCACAATTTTACATCCCCACCAGCAGTATATGATGGTTTCAGTTTCTCCACATCCTCACTTACACTTGCCATTATCTGTCTTTTTGATTATGCCAATCTCATAAGTGTGTTAAGATATTTATTTTTAAGGTTTAGGACACTTTTGATTTTGTATGTTATATGGTTCTTGAGATTAAGACCTAAAGCAATAGTGACCTTTTCTAAATATAGATGATCCTTTTATAAAGTGTTTTAGTAAGGAGTTTTCCCCTCTTTGTGTGTATCATTCTTTTATTAACCAGAGAATAGGCATGTAATATACAAAAAAAAGGAAACAAAAAAGAAAAGGTCTGATATTTCTTATTCACGAATGAAATATTACAGTTCTAGAGAAATTATCAGTATAAAAGAGCTTCCATACCATTTCCTCTGCTTCCACCATCAATGCTGCCCACAGCAGAAGCCCCTGATTTCCCCACCCACAACCCACATTTGGACAGAAAACTCAGACTCAGTCAGAAGTGCTTAAGCAGCTCAGGAAAAGGTTCCCCTTCTCCACACACTGACAAATAGCACTCCATCTCTCTGCCCTCTGCCTCTGGTGCCTACCCATTGGATTCTGTAACATCCTTGCAAGTTAGATAGGGTATTGTAGCTCTTAGAGCTGGGGGAACTGAGAACAGTTCGGGTAGTGGGAGGAACAGAACTCAGTGCCCTATTTTGCAGTCCAAAGTTCACAAACCTGTGCTCTTTTCTTTTCCTGAATCCCTATCTCCTTTATTTTCAGCATCCTTTTTATAAAAAAAGGTTTTAAGTCTGGTTGCCCTGTCAGGCATTTTGGTTTACTGTTTCTGTCTTTTTCAGAAACTGGCCCTTTTCAAGAAGGAGAAAAAAGCGAATTCACAGGGAAAGACTTTAGGATTCATTGCAATGGGAGGAATCAATATCCTTTAGCCAAAGACTTACAGCCCCTTCAGTGTTTGGTATTTTTTTACATTAGAGTTAAATTTCAAAGGCCTGTTAGAAGCAACCTTTGGGCAGACATTCGGGTAGTTTCTGTGATAAATTCTTATTTGGTTTGCTTTAGTTCACTGTATACAACTAGGAGTAACCTTGGCCTAGTTGGAAACTGATAAATACTAAAAATTGCAGTGTTTGTCTATATTTGAGATCCCCTGAATCCCCCCAATTCTGTCTTCCTCTTTTTTAAAAAAATTTTATTGTTGTTGTATTACATCCATCCCCTTTTTGTTCCCCTGTCCCCCTCCCCACCCACCCATTCCCCTCAAAGTCAATCCCACTTGTTGTCCATGTCCATGGTTCCTTTATACTAGGTTCTTGTCTAAGCTGCTCCCCTTCCTTGCCTCTGCCTCCCCCCTCCCCCCAACCCCTTTCCCCATGACCACTGAAGGCTATTCACTGTATTCATATATATGGTTCTGTTGCCTTCCTCTTTTTAAGTTATAAGAATGAGGTGCAATTGGAATCTTATCTTCAAACTTAGTATCCTAACATTGACTTATTATTATTCTATTTTCCTACTTTCTGATTTAGAAGACCAAATGCTTATCTCCGAAGATGGAAGAGGAAGATTAAAACAATGATTTTCAGCAAGTACTCTTTCAGTCATTAATTCATTTATTCAATAGACTTTATTTAGTGCCTGCTGTAAGTCAGGCACCCTGCTAGGTACTTGGGAAACAAAGATAGGGGATAGAGTCCCTGCCTATAAGGGGTGTGGTGCAGTGGAACAAGCAGACACCTAACTGGATAATTACAATTGTGAGCACAGTAATTAATACACAGAATATTACAGGACCACAGAAGGGAGGCACTTCACCTACCCCAGAGGAGATAAAGGCAGGTTTTAGGATGAACATATACTAATTCATTTAGCTAACTTGGCATGGGCAGTGTTAGGCTTTTTGAATTAGACAACTCTGTAATTTGGGATAAAGCTTCCAATTACTCTAAAGTAAAATATATTCCAGATTTGTGGCTGATTCATTTTGAAGAAGGAATGGGTCTAATATCATAAAAAAAAAGTGAACATCAAAGTTGCAGGACTAGAGCTAGAAGTAGCCGAGTTTATGTAAAAGTTTCTTTCCTTTTTATGTCCCTCCTTGCCTATATCATGGAAAAACAAAGATGAGAATTGTGCCTATAAGTGAAGGATTTTATACTCTTGGCATAGCCTATGTTACACTTAGGAATGAATAAAGACACCTCACTAGACTGGATGAACATTAATGCTGTTTGAGGCCAGATTTTAAAAAAGAAAAACCTTAATTCATTTTGCAACGCCTGCCCTTATAAAAGTATGAGGAAAAATTCAATGTTAACTGCATTTGAAGTTTTCTAAGTTATGGGTTTGAAAGGATATACATAACAATTTTAAATCTTTGAAAAAAGTTTAATCTTTACAACAATATGATCACTTTATACTTGGGAGAGCCGAAGCACAGAGGTTAAAAAAACAAACAAACAAACAAACTCACCTAAGATCATACAGCTGGTAAATAGCAGAGCTGGGATTTGAACCCAGGTCTATTTAAATCCAGTAGTTATTATTCACCATACCATCCTGCTGAAATAGAAATCTGTGTGGGTCCATTACTCTCACCTTATTCTTTGACCATAAACTTACTCTGGCAGGAAGGAGTAAGCTATTGTAGGCAATTGGTAGTGTGCACCTGGGCAACTGTAAATTCAACACTGCTTCTGGAAAATACCAATGGTGTGCTATCTTCAAATAATAGTCAAATTTTTATGTCATGGGTGTCGGTCAGTGTCACAAATATTTTGTAATATAGGCATCGAGATGGTAAAACAGAACTGAAATAGATATCTAGATTTAAATAAAACATGATTAGTAAAGTGAGGTAGGTAAGAGTAAATATGTGTGAAAATAACAACACAAACTTTAACTTTAGATGTTCACTTTTTACACTGAGTGTGCCTTCTATTTTATATATTCCTTAACACTACACATTTTTCATGTACATGTATTATCTGTTCATCAAGACTATAATCCCTGGTTCCAATCATGTATTTAAAAAAGGAATATTAAAATCATAGGTAAGGAAAGGTTAGTTAAGCTGATTCTCAAATACCTTAAGAAATTAGAGCAAATACGTTAGTTTATGGATGCTTAGAGTGGATATAATAAATAAAAAGATCGTAATGAAGTGATTAACTTTGCTCTATTACAGCGATTTTCAACCCAGGTGCAGCAAAAAATTTTAAAACATGCAATAACTGACTATTTAGTCAGGAGCACTGACCTCTTTTCTCTTAGTCGAATTTTTAAAAAATGACAACAGCCAACACAACAATAGCTGTCTGGCGTGCATGAATCTGAATCAAGATTATACCTTCTTTTTTTGTCAGATAGACAAAAATATTTTGTGCGTGGGTCACAGAATTTTAGTGATTAGCTTACGTGTGCTGAGAGATGAAGAAGTTAGAAAATCAATCTATTACGTAGGGGGAATTGGTTGGTGGATTTAAAAGGGTACAATCATAGCATTAGAGGGTGAAAAGGGGAAAGTCTGTTATAACTGAATAGAGTGTGGTCTGCTCAGGCTAAGAAGGACTAGATAATGGTTTCATAAAGCACTGATGTATGTGCATGGTCTTCAGAATTGGCCAATATAGCTATCACGTTTTCTTTCCAGACATCATAAATGCGTCTATAAGGACCAGCCAACTTGTTGAGCTAGAAAAAGCACTGCCTGTGGATTTGGGCATACAAACTCTGTGCCTCCATCTAGTCCTCCAGGTAACCGTATCTCTACAGCTCCTGTAATCCTAGAGCAAGTACATGGATGCACTAAGTGGTGTGATGGGAGGGAGAGATAGCATCACAAGGATTCGTTTGATTATAACAGTAATCCACACCAAGTCAAATAAAGTAGCCAAACAGTTAAAAACGTGGTCTCTAATGAATTTGCTAATTCTAGCAAGCCCTCACGAACATTTCCTGCCGGAGTGCCCCATATCAAAATGAAATAGCTGTGCTTTAATTACATGGAATAATTATTCGATTTCCAGGAAGTTAAGACAGCGCTTTGTATTTAAATAAAAAGTTCTAGACACGCTGTGAAACTCGATCAAACCAACAAAAAGGGTGAAACCGAATGCCTGTGCAGTGAGTCAAGATTTCAGCTGCTCAGCACGCCTGATGTTACGGCTTACGAGCCCAGAAAAAGGGGCATTTTAAAACCGGCCGACCGGATCATGTCACTTTCTTATAGGAAAAGCCCTGCCTTTGCAGAGATCTAGTGTAATGCAGCCACGTGGTGCTGAGGGGCCCCAATCTTGCTGCCTTCGCCCCTCTGTACTGGCAGGAGCCCCCCTTTTCAGGGGACGCGGCCTAAGACTGTCGCCCTCACCTTTGAAGGTCTGCTAAAATTCTGGGGTCTCTCATCTCAGGCGTTTTGCAAGTGAGGTTGGGGGGGTTAGACCTGTGGGTGTCTGTTTTGTCTGAGGAGTTGACGACTCTTGCGGAGAAGTCAGGCCTGCGCCGCTCCGGCGGCCGCTCCGGCTTGGGGCCGGCTCGGGTTAGACACATGCACACACACCATAGAGCTCGCTTTCCCGTAGCAGCTGCTGCCTCTGCCTCTGCCTCTCCCGCCTCAGCCTCCTTGCCCGGCTTCCACACACATTCAGATTTGCGCGCTGTTTCAATCCTTGATGACGTGTCCCCTGAGACAGCCAATAGCCGACGGGCTCTGGTCAGGACAATGGGAAGAAGCGGACCAATAAGCGGGCTCCGTGAGTTGGCGGTAGCCAATAGGAGACGCGCTGGCTGGAGAGTAATGTTACAGAGCGGAGAGAGTGAGGAGGCTGCGTCTGGCTCCCGCTCTCACAGCCATTGCAGTACATTGAGCTCCATAGAGACAGCGCCGGGGCAAGTGCGAGCCGGACGGGCACTGGGCGACTCTGTGCTCGCTGAGGGTGAGTCCGGGGCAGCGCCACGGCTGGGAGGGCGCCTCCGGCAGCGCCCGGCACGCGCGGCGGCGGGATCCGGCGGCCGGGAGCGGCGGGTCGGGATCCACACAAAGGCGGATGAGGGGGGACGGGGGGGAACTGCGCACGGAGCGAGCCTGGGGCGCCGAGCCCTGCCCCGCGCCGGACCCCGGCCCCGGTCACCGAGCGCCGCAGCTCTGCGCCCGCGCCGCCCACCCGCCGGCGTCCGCGCTGACTGGCGCAAAAAAAAATTTTTTTATTAAAAACATTTTTAACGTGTTTTCAGCCCCCGGGCCGAGCGTTCGGGCGGCCGCCGTGCGCGGGGGACTGCGGGACCGCGGCGGGAGGGCGGGCGGCGGCACCTCCTCGGGCTGCATCGGCCGCCGCAGAGCCGGGCGCGGGCGACGCGGTGGGCCCGGCGGCCTGCGCCCGGGCGGCGGCGCGGCGGAGGGGGGAGCGGCGCCCTGCGCCCGCTGGAACATGGCTGACTCGCCCGGCGCTGCCGGCGGGGAGAAAACAAGGCGGACGGGCGGGGGAGCGGGACGCGCAGTTCCGAGGCAACTTTTTTTTCCTCTCTCCGCTCCCAGCCCCGCGTTCCCCGTGCGGGGGTGGCGGGCGCGCGGGCCGCGGAGGGAGACGGGCGCGGCGGCGGCTGCGGGCGGGAGCGGCGGGGGAGGGGAGGGTCCGGCCGCGCGCCCCCCGCCCCTCCCCCCGGCCGCAATGGCCGAGCGTGCGCCAGAGCGCGCCGCGCACCCCGCCCGCGCTTGCACTCACACACTCACACACATACACACACAAAGGGAAGGAGCCATGTTCGCGCTCGCCCTCGCGGCGGCGCAGGCGGCGAAGACGCGCAGCGGCCATTCCGTGCGCGCCGGGCCGGCGGCCGCGGGCGGAGCCAGCCCCCATTTCGAGCGGGGCTTCTCCCTCGGCAAGCCCGACAAAATGGGGGCGGCGGGCGCACGTGGCGGCCCCGGGCCCGCAGCCGCCTCTCCCGCTCCGTCCGCCGCCCCCTGACTCTTGGGGCCAAGTGGCGGAAAGGTGCGCGGAGCCCGGGTGCCGGGAGCCTGCCCTGCGTGGCGCCCCAACTTTCGCGGATAAAAAATACTCCGTGTGTGTGTGCGTGGGGGGGGGGGGTCAACCCGAGCTACAAGCAGGAGTGGCTTTTGCCCCTCAACCTTGTTTACTCGGAGAAACTTCAGACCGGACGTGTTTAGTCAGAACTGAAATGCGTCTCGGGGCCAAACCGATAGGAAACGAGCCGCCTCGAGCTGCGGTGGCAGCTGCACAGATAACGCTGCCACCCCAGCCAGGGTCCGAGCGTGGCAACTCTCGCCCGCGCTTCTCCCACCCGAGTTTGTGCCAAGTGGATGTTTTTCAAGCCACTACCCATTGGAAAGGGCCTGCTCGCCCGAGCTTTTTACCTGTTTGTTTTTTAGATCGTTCAGATCCACAAGTCTGCAACATTACTTTTCTGACATGTGATTTTGTTGATTTAAAATGTTTTTGAATACTTAAGAAAAAATTTAAAGGGCTGGTTAGGTATTCCAAAAGTATACTTTTTTTGAGCTTAAACTAGGACTATTTTCTGTTTGGCTTTGCCTCTCCCAAGAATTGGCTAACACTACCATTTTTTGGTTTGGTATTATGGGAGATTGATGTTACTCCTGTGTTAAATAACCAGTTTTTATACGTTCTTACCAAAGAAATTCAGGTGCTCTTAAATGGCATAGTTTCATTGCTAATCTCAAACATTTTACTTATATTTTTTTAGAAAAGTAATTAAACATGGGCAAAGGAGATCCTAAGAAGCCGAGAGGCAAAATGTCATCATATGCTTTCTTTGTGCAAACTTGCCGGGAGGAGCACAAGAAGAAGCACCCAGATGCTTCAGTCAACTTCTCAGAGTTTTCTAAGAAGTGCTCAGAGAGGTGGAAGGTAAGAGGGCTGAAAACAAACCCGAAAAAAAGGAGTCCAACTTCTAATTAGGGTATTTAAAAGTCTGTGCGCCAATTTCATAATGTAAGCAGTAGTGTTGAAACAGGCAACTCAATAGCAACTGATTTTACACTGGTTTTACTCATTTTATTGCTTCTGAGTACAATTAAAAATTTGTTACTGAAGTTTACAAATAATCCTTTTGTAGACCATGTCTGCTAAAGAGAAAGGAAAATTTGAAGACATGGCAAAGGCGGACAAGGCCCGTTATGAAAGAGAAATGAAAACTTATATTCCTCCTAAAGGGGAAACAAAAAAGAAGTTCAAGGATCCCAATGCACCCAAGAGGCCTCCGTAAGTATCTTGCCAATTTTCTTTCAAGATGTGTTTTGCAGCAGAATCAAATTCAGCAAGCCACCTTGTGGGTTTGAAGTGTATAGTCAAAAGTTTCTTCACTAATAGTGGGTGACATTGGTATATTTAAGTATTGTAAGTAAAACTGAGTTGGGAGTTTAGCCAGAGCATTTGAATTTGACATTAGCTTCCTTGACCCATTCTATTTCTAAGTATAATAAGGGGTGCGGGATGTTTGTTTTTGAGAAATGTTTATCTGAGATACTTAATTTGCAGAATATCTTTGGGGACCTAATATTAATAGTGTCTGAGTAGTAGTGTTGTGAGTTAATTATAAATTAGTTTTGGGTATAAAGGATAAGCATAGGATACTAGACCCTATCCAATGCATGGTATCAATTAGAAGCAGTTTTTATATAGCAATACAGCACATACTTAATAGTAAACTTAAAATTCTAAAATGAAATTCCTCTTTGTAGTTCGGCCTTTTTCTTGTTTTGTTCTGAGTATCGCCCAAAAATCAAAGGAGAGCATCCTGGCCTGTCCATTGGCGATGTTGCAAAGAAGCTGGGAGAGATGTGGAATAACACTGCTGCAGATGACAAGCAGCCTTACGAAAAGAAGGCTGCTAAGCTGAAGGAGAAATACGAAAAGGTAAGAAGTGTGCGTTTGCTTGCTGTAATGATGAATGGGTATGCCAGGTGTTAGGTGATGAAGCTTAACACTTAACCTTAATTTTCTGTTTTCATAGGGGCCTCTAAAAGTTTGAGGTGTAATGCAGTTTTTAATATTAACCACATTCAGTGTGTCTGGCTATTATCCTAAGTCCTTTTCCATCTTTCAACTTGTACAATATTGAATTACATTGGTAATCTGTTTTTACTCTATATAATTTGACTTCTTCAAAGGCCATGCATTTAAGCTATGTTATTCTCCAATATCTCCAAATCTAAAAATATTTATTGGTAGTTACCTTTGAGTCAGATAATTTTTTATTTTAAGTAGTCAGACACAATATAAAAATAGGCTAGAGGAAATACAGATTGTGTTCTTTATAACCATACCCTGAAACATTTATGTTCTCTCCCTTAGATAACCCCAAAAGGCTCAATTTTAAGTTATACGATAAAATGATATGAAGAAAAATACAACCCATATGCTTAGAATTGAAATAATAAAGTTAAATTTTACCTCATTTAGTTATTTCCTAAGACAAACTTTCTTGCTGTGGCTTAGGGCCTGACAATATAAACCTGTAGAATGCTTTTTTTGCATTCAGAAGGTGGCAGTGTCTACCCTTTAATGAAAGCCTACATTCTAGTTACAATAAATGAAAGTTGAGATGTGGTGATTCCACTTCAGTGGGGCATGACAACGCAAATGTTAGACCATGCCATTCAGTGAGCTATGGATTGTTGATGACAATCATCTCGGTATTTTTAAGTGTTTTTCAAAGTCTTGGTTAATTGTGGAGTTGGGAGTAAGCCTTCAGATAATGTATTTTCACATAAGTGGGATCTTGGTAAGTTTTGGCATGTTACTTTTTATTTTTCCTCTTACTTAACTGTATTGTCTTTGCTACCATTTTCTCCTGCCCTTATTTTGGAAGGATATTGCTGCATACCGAGCTAAAGGAAAGCCTGATGCTGCAAAAAAGGGAGTTGTCAAGGCTGAAAAAAGCAAGAAAAAGAAGGAAGAGGAGGAGGATGAGGAGGATGAAGAGGATGAGGAGGAGGAGGAAGATGAAGAAGATGAAGATGAAGAAGAAGATGATGATGATGAATAAGTTGGTTCTAGCGCAGTTTTTTTTTTTCTTGTCTATAAAGCATTTAACCCCCCTGTACACAACTCACTCCTTTTAAAGAAAAAAATTGAAATGTAAGGCTGTGTAAGATTTGTTTTTAAACTGTACAGTGTCTTTTTTTGTATAGTTAACACACTACCGAATGTGTCTTTAGATAGCCCTGTCCTGGTGGTATTTTCAATAGCCACTAACCTTGC